>KN823072.1:85437-98298 GCA_000827465.1 Tulasnella calospora MUT 4182
ATATAATAAAAATTTCCGCCGAAACGGAGAAATATATATACTTTGGTCAAAATCCATCGGACTATCCTTGCTATCAGTGACAGGGGTCCTGCCCCATCACTATAAGTAACAAGCGGCCCCGCCATATGAGTACCCGACCCCAACCCGTCGTCCCCTCCCCCTCCCGGATCCTCCCCCTAAGGCTCCAACCAATTACATTACGATTACGAAAATTCCGTACTTAATCATAATCTGTAATTAGTTGGATAATAATCGATTATAATGAGTAATTATATAATATTTATTGAAGCTCTGATACAGCTTTAATGGAGAACAGTTCACAGAGTATATCAACTAAGAGGCGATCCGAGAAGCTCACCAATCGTTACTGGAGTGACAAAAAGGGAGATAACTGTCACGATTCGTAGACTTCGAATCGAGCAAGGTGTACGTTGGGCTGTGGACTATGAACTGTGGTAATAAGAGCGAGATCCCTAGGCGATCGTGATCACACTAGGACGATGGTTGAGGGAACTGTTGGATAAGAGTAGACAAGAGGCGGAATGAGGAACAGACCTCCTCATTCCGCTGTGGTTAAATACTAAGGAGTGGCTGTACTTAGAGTATCCTAGAATAGTAAAGAACATCGTAGAACATGATGGAAAGGGCTGACACGTCGACTGAGTAATGACAGCACGATTACAATGAGGACGATAAGTAAGGAACGTGAGGGAAAGGTGAGGCGACGAAAGACCGGGAACTGGGCCTAGGGGTGTCACGTGATGGGATCATTGATACTTGTGATGGCTTGTGATGATGAGGTCATCACAATAACGTTGTCAATGAGCGGAGATTTTGGTGCCTGGCAAGATTGGCGGTTACTAGATCTCAAATAGGGGGTGTACAGGCACCTTGGAAGTATCTTGGGAACCTCCGGCAGATGAACAAGCATGCTGAAGAAGCCGCAGGCAGTGCATCGTGCCAGCACATCCCTGCTGACCAACTTTAAGTGAGTCACTGCTCTGGCACAACAGCTCTTCTATTGCCCAGCAACATCGACCCAGAAACTAACTAATTACCAACTAATAATCGATTACACAGAAAATACACAGAGGAGCATAATTAATATAAACAGTAATCAGTTGTAGTTGATTATAATCGGTATGTATAGTAATTGGTTGGAGCCTTACCTCCCCCACATTGCATTCGCCCTTACCGGGAGCCCTTCCAGGCAGAGTATCCACGGGCAGCCCGCGGCTCGCCATCGACCAATGACGTCGATTCTCGATGGGAATGGTATTTTTGAGCAACTCCTATACCAGCAAACGGGCTACTGGCTAGCCGGTAAGACGGTCCTGCCTGTTCGCGTAGCAAAATTGGCTCGAGTCGATCACATCTCTCTCGGCCTTTATCCACAGTGGGAGGGGCTACTCTACTTATTTACGACTGGCTTCTCTGCCTGGATCGTGAAGTCCAGTATGTCTGGAAGACTCGATGGTCATTTGGCAAAATTTGGTTCATTGTTCATCGGTATGCTATGATGGCGCTTGCCATCGGGATGGTCTATGGTATGATCAAACCCGTTTTCTCGCTGGTTATTTTACGAGCTCCTATTGAGCCCTCATTCTTTAGGGTCTGTGAAAAGCTCTAGTGAATCGTCTTCTCTCGAGGTGTGTGAACATGGCTGAGGCCCTCGAAGTCGTCTGTTCGATTTAGCTTATCCTTTTTCTTGTAGTGGTGTAAAATGTGGGGTGTTCTCAGTAACGTCGGGAATCCTATATTAATAGTTGCTATCCAAGGCATGATATTAATAGATCCATTGACGAGCCAACGAGAACTGATGGTACCAAAATTTTAACCTTTCCTGTTTGCTGCCAGGGACCTTCGCCCTTCGCGCTTGTGCGCTTTATCGTAATTCTCCGTATACAATCGCTTTTGTTGGTGCTATATATATCGTAAGTTGTTTCTTTATCTCCGTTCCATTCGTCCCCTATGCTGCCCGGGGCTCACCTGGACTCGGTTCCCTGGACGTTCTAGTCGCCCTACGCGTTTATGCTCGTCTTTTTCCCAAAACTTTACAAGGCAACTCATTATCTCCCAAACCCGTTCACGCCCTATCATGCTTGCTTTCGCACTTGTGACAATTGCTTGCTCTGGGGTATCTATCTCTACATCCCTGTGATGCTGCTTGACGTTGGTGCGTGCTCGATCTCTACTATCGCGTCCCCTCGCCGGTACCCCTTGTCGCCGAATCAACTTTGACTCTCGTTCTGCCGCAGTTATACTTCTCTTAACCCTTCGTCGTTCTTTCGTCAACAGTAAGTCTTGCCCCTCAGACTTTGCCCAATTCCGGTGCTAATCACGTTTCTTCTTCCTGACCGAAAGAGTCCCAAAGAAGTGCTGCACCGATCCTGGATACCTTGTTCCGAGACGGAATATTGTATTTTGTAGTTGCATTTGCAACTGGTCTGGTGAATATTCTGCTCAATGTCTTTGCGCCAGGGGCCGTGAAGACTTGGATGGCCAAGTAGGTGTCTCGGTTTCTTTGAACCACCTATCACTCTTTCTCTAACCATGCCTTCAATAAAATTCGAACAAACCCTCCGCTTCAGTTACACGGGTCCATTACTCAGCTCCATGGCCACTCGTCTCCTCTTGAACCTCCAAGACCAAGTTTCCCGAACCGCCCACTACCCCGCAGGCTCACCTACCACTGTCTGCGAGGGCCACACGAACGCATTTTCGACCGTAGTGTTTGCTCCTTTCACTGTAACAGGGGACGTTGAAAGCGTCTCGCATGATGCGAGTGGGGGTAGATCGAGTACCGATGATAGAACTCGCACCGGATATCGTGATGATGAGGGGAATTCCTTTGAGATGAAGGCTTTGGGGTAGGCTGGTAGGGAGGAATTAACCCTTGGTTCGGGATGGGTAGAGTCAGAAAGGATGTTGGCCGAAGGAGACAACGCGGCGCTGCGAAGGTGGACCCTGGATAAGTGCAACAGGAAGGCGTTTCACTGGCCTTCAAGCGACCAAGAACACTGCCACATCTTGAGCCATTTCGTTCGTTCATCACTTAGAGAGTATTCTTATTATTTGTTCCGTACAAGTAGCGCCAACTTGCAATTGGTCTCCCTGGCGCTTCACCATGATTCTACTTGCTTGCTCACTTGATAGTCCGGACCCCCGTTATAGTAGTTGTCGATCGGTGTCGCCCTTTGTGATTAGTGTTTGACACATAACCCAATAGACCACGAGCCTTCAGACCCAAATTTCGCATCCGAGTCCAGTAGCAGACCACGCTAGCTGCGCTCAAGACCTTGTGTCGACTACGATACTCATACAATACCCTGATAAGGAACAAAGGTCGGCGAAAAGAACAGCGGGACAAACGCGCCGCCCCCAGCCGTCTGAGTTCTGAAAGAAAGTACCTCATCTGCAATCAAACGCTTCGAGGACTTGACATGAGACGACGCGTCCATTCAGCCACGGGCCGAAGCAAATATTGTAGGTTCATGTACACTATCCACCTGACAAAAATTGGATCTGGTGTCCACCCCAATTTCTGCCGCATGAACATGTCCACAGCTGATTCTCCCTTGTGATGTAATTAACAAAATCATAATGAAAATTACAAAGAAATCATTGTTTATTCTTCATAATGGGTTGGCAAGCACTGTCACCTGTCGATCACTTACTGTTCAAACTGCTCTCATGTATACCCGCCAAGGGCTTAGATAAATTCCTAAAGCGGACGTGAAGTGAACTTAGTGCCCACCTTCCCTTGGCGCCCCTGAACATGTCCCTCCAATAGTCGGGTGGACCAATTATGTAAGCGGGTCATGTGATGAAGTGACAGTCATCAACCCACGGTTAATCCACCAGCTGACGCTCCAACCGGCTTGATCACAACGCTAACAAAAACAGGGAAAGGGCTAGCAGCACCTGCGCTAATTACCTAACTGCCGAGTACTGCCTAGTGCCTTGTTGCGGGTGATCCCCCTGGTAGCTTGAGGTCCCTAATAATGCATCATATTCAGCGCTCGTGCCCGTTCGGCTGACCTTCTACCGAGCTAAGCCCGGTCGATTCTATCAATTAAGGAGCCCAAACCTCCCACCTTCCTCCGAAGAGAACTCTCTCACCCAGCTTGATCTGTTTAACCCTTCCATCCATCTCATAGTTCTGATAGTGGCTAATCTAGTATCAATTATGTCGTCCTTCGTGCCCATCATCAGCTGTGAGGAAGAACTCTTTTAACAGGAGAAATCCCCACCCATTGGCGCGTTTCTGCCTCTCAGCCATGCTCTCGGCACCCTTGATCGAGAATACCCAACCAGGCTTCTTTCCGAGGATTCCGACGAAGATTAGGCTAAGACTTTAAATGAGACCACGGTAACGCAGTGATCTGCGGACCGTGGGCCCGTGTGAATCACCGATTGGATGATCGAATGGCAACCGTTTCAGCCGATCGGGGACCGGCGCCGCGACTTTCCTTCCGCTTACCACTCACCAACCATAGGTACAAGTCCAATTTACCTTCAGGATCATCTTCACTGTTTTCCAAATACCGCCCCACCATTATAAGCCCCATCATATGAATACCCGATCCGATTCGAACTCGTCGTCCTCTCTCCCCCTTCCACTCTCCCCCTTCCACGTTGCATTCACCTTTATCGCAGCGACGTGCAGCCTGCCGCTCGCCATCGACCAATGGCATCGATTCCCGACACGAATGGTGTTATTGAGCAGCTCTTATACCAGCAATCGGGTTACTGGCTGGCCGGTAAGACGATCCAGCCCGTTTGGGTAGCAAACTTGGCTCAAGTCGATTCTATCTCTCTCGGCCTTTATCCACAGCGGGAGGGGCTACTCTATTTATTTACGACTGGCTTCTTTGCCTGGATCGTGAAGTCCAATACGTCTGGAAGGCTCGATGGTCATTTGGCAAATTGTGGTTCTTTTGTCATCGGTATGCCACGATGGTACTCGTCGTCGGGGTGGTCTATGGTATGGTTAACCCCGTTTTCTCGCTGGCTCTTTTATGAATTCATATTCAGCCCTTCTTCTTCAGGGTCTGTGAAAAGCTCTAATGAACCGTCATCTCCTGAGGTGAGTGAATATGGAGGCCCTCGAAGTCGTATGTTCGATTCAGCTTATGCTCCTTATTGTAGTGGTGTAAAATGTGGGATGTTCTTAGTTATGTCGGGACTATTGTCATCATAGCTGCTATCCAAGGCATGTTATTGATGGATCCATGGACGAACCAACGAGAACTAATAGCACCGATTTTAACCTTTCCCGCGTGCTGCCAGGGACCTTCGCCCTCCGTGTTTGTGCAATTTATCGCAATTCTCCGTATATAATCGCTTTTCTTGGTGCTACATACATCGTAAGTTGCTCCTTTATTTCCGTTCCACTCGTCTCCAATGCCGCCCGGGTCTCACCTGGGCTCGGTTCCCTGGACGTTCTAGTCATGCAGCGCATCGATGCTGGCCTTTTTCGCCAAACTTCACAGTACGGTGCATTATTTTCCAAACACGCTCACACCCTATTATGTCTGCGTCCGCACTTGTGACAATTGCATTCGCTGGTGCATCTATCTTTACATCCCTTTGATGCTGCTTGACGTTGGTGAGTGCTCAATCACTAATACCGTCCCCTCAACGGTACCTCCTTGTCGGCTAATCAAGTTTGACTCTCGTTCTGCCGTAGTCATACTTCTCTTAACCCTTCGTCGATCTTTCGTCCCCAGTGAGCCTTGCCTCTCAGGGTTTCCACCATTCCGGTGCTGATCACGTTTCTTCTCCCTGACCAAAAGAGTCCCAAAGAAATGCAGCACCAATTCTGGATACCTTGTTCCGAGACGGAATATTTTATTTTGTGGTTGCATTCGCAACTGCCATGGTGAACATTCTGTTCTGGGTCTTTGGGCCTTGGGCGGCGAAGCCCTGGATGATCAAGTACGTGCCTTGGTCCCCCAGACCAATCCATTACTCTATCTTCTCACCGTACCTTTGGTATAAACCGAACTAATCCACGGAAGTAGCTACACACGCCCCTTACTCAGCTCGATGGCCACTCGCCTTCTCTTGAACCTCCACGACCAAGTTTCCCGAACCGCCCACTACCCCACAGACCCACCCACCACTATATGCGAAGACGGCACAAACGCATTTTCGACCGTAGAGTTCGCTCCTCCCGCTGTATCAAGAGATGTTGAAAGCGCTTCGCACGATGTGAGTGGCAGTGGGTCGAGTACCGATGATAGAACTCGCGCCAGAGATCGTGATGATGAAGGGAATGCCTTTGAGATGAAGGCTTTGGGGGAGGCTGGTAGGGAGGAATCAACCCTTGGTTCGGAATGGGTTGAGTCAGAAAGGATGTTGGCCGTTCCAGGAAGGAGACAACGCGGCGCTGCGAAGGTGGACCCTGGATAAGTGCAACAGGAAGGCGTTTCACTGGCCTTCAAGCGACCAGGAACACTGCTACATCTTGAGCCATTTCGTTCGTTCCTCACTTTGAGAGGTTTCTTATTATTTGTTCAGTAAAAGTAACGCCAACTTGCAATTATCTACCTGACGCCTTCACCGTGATTCTAATTTGCTTTGCTCATTTAATGCGGAGATTCTGCTCCAAATGTGCCAGTGACTGTACAGCGGTATCGATGAATGAACTCAAAGTAGCGCGGTCACAATGAACCCAAGCATGAGGCCATGTGTGCAAGGCGGTTTGATCTCACGGCGATCCCGTCTGGTTTGGTTTTCACCCCCGATGACGCCTCTCATCCGAAGCCGCCTTTAGAACCTTCCTCCGTCGCCCCAGCGTATACCCTTAGGCCCAACTGTACCGATCAATCAAGGAACTCAAAACCACTGAATATCGCGGGTAACTGTTTGCCTTTACTTCAGGCCTGGTGGTCAAACAAGAAACAAGCGCTGGCGACAGGTCCTCTTCTATCTGATTCAGTACCAAGACCACAATGAAAGGACAGGTTGCAAAGGTAACAGCGGCCATATGCTTATTAAAGAAGTCCATTGGCAAGCAGCGCTCAAAGTGAGTTGGTTATCTGCAATTATCTCCATGCCGAGTTGGGGAGTATCCGAGGTTGTTAACGTCTCCACTTGCACGAACTCAGACCAACCGCATTGTTACCCAAGCCAAGTGCCAAAGGAGATGCAATTATATCCACCTGCGACACGATTGTACATGCCGCTCGGAACAGAATGACAGCCAATCGAGCAAAACGTAACGTCGGGGTCCCCATCCACAGACTCCCCATCGAGTTGCTCGTCTACATCTTCCACGAAGCCCTTCGGTCCTTACCCAACACCACACCACCTTCAAAGGCACTCCGAGACTTGCGGTTGGTCTCTGTCCACTGGTCCAAAGTCATCGAAGGGGCTGCAAGCCTCTGGTCAATCACATCGTGTCTTGACCCCGAAAAAGCGGTGACCCTGGCCTTGCACAAGTCACGAGGCGCCATGTTGCACGTCTCCTGCGTTTGTTCGGAAAAAGTGGAACGGTACGACTACGCAGCGAAAGTCGTACCGTTTGCGAAGAGGTGGAGGTCGTTGACGGTTAGCGTGAGGAGCAAAGCGACGGTTATGAAGTACCTTGGGGCGCGTGCGCCAAACCTTCAGGAACTGTCGATGTCTTGCACGTACACGCCGGGTGGCACCATCGACAGGGCCCTGTTCGAGATAGCAGCGCCCAAACTACAGTCGCTGGAGCTCTCGAGATGTCCTCTGCCTTGGGCATCAGTGGGGTTAACGGGATTGCAGTCATTAATCGTCCAACATGTTCGGGATGGTTCGCCCACCGTACAAATGGTTGTATTCGTTCTCGAATGTTCCCCGGCCATCGAAGTACTGAAAATCAACAACTGCTCCATTCAACCGGATGAGTCTGCAATGACGAAGAAACGGCGGCCGGTCCCTCTATGGTCGTTGCGGAGTCTGCAGATCAAGGACATCGGCGCTCAAGCGGTTAGCCAATTGCTGGATTCAATTCTCTATAAAGACGATACCACCCTGGAGATCGACGTTGGGTACACTGAGGAGTGGAGCGCAACGGTCCTAGAGCATGCAGAACGGCAAATTGCTCGCACCCAAGATTACGAGGCCGAACATATCTTCTGCGTGGAAGCTTCTTCGTACTCCCTGAAATTCACCTTCGCGGACAAGCGGGTAGTGATCAACTTGACCGATGACCACCAGGGTTGGAAGAATGATGCGGAGAGGATGCAAGTCTTGCAATTCGTATTGAACCACTACTTCAAGCCAGCATTAGATGGATTCAGCCCTTGGTTCCAGTACTACTCTTCCGCGAGCGCAACCGAACGACTCCACAAGGAGTTGTTGATCTGCCATCAAGCGTTACCAGACATTCGGGTTCTTGTAACCACGTACAAGCACATCCAGCGGATTGTCCAATTCCTCTCGTGCCCCACACTTACGGATGATGAAATCGTCTGGTTGTTCCCAAGCATGTTGTATGTCTGGGTGGTCGACCCGGATACGTCGGATGGATTGGAGTGTTTGGTCAATCTTGCGGAGACAAGGTTGGCAAATGGGTTCACGCGGCCACTTCACCAGCTGCGGGTGGACGGCGCAGAGATTGCTCAGAAGAAGCTTAACCTCTTGAGAGAGCTTATACCATACGTGTCAGTGGTTGGAACTATAACTGAGGTGAGCGTCACCCCAGTTCGCTGAAGCATTCATTCTTACAGAATTGTCAGCAGGAGGAAGAGAAGGATAAAACTGTGAAAAAATCGGACAAGAAGCCTTGAAGCGTTCCTGTCGGTGAGAACCCAATCATCATGCCCGTCGTTATGTTTTGCCTATTCTACCTTCGGTGGCCTTCCCGCGCCGTCGGTGGGAGTCTGCGGATGGATATCCTGGTTGCCGTGTCCTGTATAGACTATGTGGATCTATTTTTATGCCTTTCAAATGCTGAACCGTCCCTATGAAGCGATGCGCGTGAGACGGCCCGGATGGAAGGATGGAAGGATGGGTGAAGGTTCAGCGACGGCGGAGTTAACGGAGGCAAGCTCGAAGGGTCAAACTTCCGACGGCCTTGAGTCTCCCCACCTCAGTCCTACCACCACGTCCTCTTCCGCCTCTTCCTCCACCGATTCCCCCAGCTCACTCCCGCCCTCCCTCTCTCCGTTCTCCCTTAGCCCCGAATCCCCCATCCTCCACCATGGCCGCCTCTCCTACTCAAGGTAAGCTTATTGCGCTTTGGACTGCCGAACAAGCAAGAGACTCATTTAGCTCATTTACCTCCTTCGCCCACATTGAAATCTGCCCCCGCAACGCCACACAACAGAGTCTGGCGATCACTCCCCTCGCCAGGCCTCTCCCTCTGCAGGCCAGGGCCTCCCCGCTGACGGGCTTACAATCCGCAGTCTCGTCACGACCAGGGAAGCCGGTATCATCATTGGCAAGCAAGGCAAAAACGTCGCCGAGCTCCGCGAGCAGACCGGCGTCAAAGCAGGTGTCTCCAAAGTGGTCGCTGGCGTCCATGAACGGGTTCTCAGTGTCACTGGTACCGTTGAAGGTGTTGCCAAGGTTCGCGCGTGTTGAATTTCTTTTGGAATTTCCGCTGCGAATTATATTTCGGATGACTAACCCCTGGATTGAACCCCCATAATTAGGCCTACGGCATCATCGTCGCTCAACTACTCTCTTCCACTGGTCCCGGTTCCCCCACTATGGCGGTAGCACCTGTCCCTACGCATACCTCTCTCCGTCTCCTCATCTCTCATAATCTCATGGGCACGATCATCGGCCGCAACGGAGCCAAGATCAAGGCCATACAAGATGCCTCCGGCGCCCGGATGATTGCTGCGAAGGAGATGCTCCCTCAATCTACCGAACGGGTCGTCGAAATCCAGGGCACTGCCGAAGGCATTTGTCAGGCGGTCGAGGATATCGGTCGTTGTCTATTGGAAGATTGGGAGCGCGGTCTCGGCACTGTCTTGTACCACCCTACTCCGGAGAACGAACAACGCATGACCACTACCAACCGCCGCAACAATTTCCCAGGTGGTGGCCATGAACGCCGCGATCGTCGTCCGACCGATGGTGCGGATCATCCGGCAGATGGTGGCCGACGCGGAAGTGTCGTCTCCCCCACCAACGGTGCTGCTTCCCCTCCACCTACCGGTAACCCCGCCAACCTCCGCACTCAGAACATCAGTATCCCCTCCGATATGGTTGGTTGCATTATCGGCAAATCTGGAAGCAAGATTACCGAGATTCGTCGTCTCTCCGGGTGCAAGATCAGCATCGCTAAGACCCCCCATGATGAGACTGGCGAGCGTATGTTCACTATCGTCGGAACCCCCGAAGCCAATGAGAAAGCCTTGTTCCTGCTTTACAATCAGTTGGAGAGTGAGAAGGAGAGGAGGGTTGGAAGGGGTGATGCCGAGGAGCAATAGGCTCCTTCACCGTCTCATCGATGCCGCGCCCCGCTCAAACGTCTCTTGGCAAGGTCTTAACTGACCTCGCTCCTGTCTTCACCTTGATCTTGACACATCGTTCCTCCCGTTACCATTGTCCCACCCTTGTTCCCTTCCCCCCCGTTCACGTCTCCCCCGTTCACGTCTCCGTGCTTCTGATAGTCAAATTGGGCACACTCTTCTTGATATCATCCCCGTTGTCAACGAATTCATGTCGAGTTAGCACGCCGAACCTATCCTCTGTCCCGATCTTGTCACTCAAGTGAAAATTCGCGTGTTTACTTGTTGGATAAGCTGCCTCGTTGCATGACTGGAAAGCCGCAACAGCCGAGTGTTTTGAACCCGGCATCTCCGACCCGACAACACTACACTAGGATTGACATGCGCTACGAACATACAAAATGACGGACCGACATCGTTTCGATTGTATGAAACTCCCAACGTGAACGTGATTCACCACCGGGCAAAATGGCTCTTTGTCGCGGTAAGATTCGGTACTAAATGTCGAAGCGGGGAAGATATGACATCATCTATGCTGCAGTGCTTGCATGCAACCTTGAGCTCCCTGATGCACTTCGTGGAGTGGGCTTCATGGCGACACTGGACCAGTTCAATACACTTTGGCAACGATGTATCAAACTTGAACCCTTCTATCCAAACTGACTCCATCTCGGGAAACAACCATGATTGGTGTCCATCCTCCTGGATTGGTCTGGTGAGGTACTGCCGAAGGTTTGGGACGGGTACATTCAGAAATAGATCGAACTTTCCTAGCTCGGCTGAGTATAACTGCAGTGACCACCAACGGTTGGAGTGGGGGAGGACTAAAGCGGCGTAGTTGCATATCTATGGCAGCTCCGCTAACCCGCTGGCAAATTATATGTGGAAAAATGAATCGCCTCGCTCTATTCACTTGCGGAGGTGACTCGGATGATTTCAATTGCCACTCCGCCACAAGTAAACCGAGTCCGAATATCAGAGTGCAAGGGACTACGCCCACCTGCATTCAAGAGTCTATCTAGCTCCGCCTACTGCTATCACCATTCTGGCGCTATTTGCAGGAGGTCCCAGGGTCTCGCCCGAGAGAGCAGAGGAAGCAAACAAAATGATGGCACTTCGGATCCATCACGATACCCGCGCGCGGCCGTTCTAGTGCCTTCCCTCTCCAACATAATCGGCCCCATAAATGTCGCCAAATACATTCACCAATAATATGCACAAATACAGGAATCTACTCCAGAGATGCGCCATTCGCAGCACTTACGCGCTGGCTTCAACTTGCGCTAAAGTCCACTCAACCTCTTGCGGCAGCGTCTCGAAAAGAGGTGTACCAATGCGTATCCAGCCCAACGCAATACCCCGGTTTGAGACTGGCCGTGAGTTGCATATCCAGCTAGCACCCAGAAGTACACTTGAACCACCCCAAGTACCAAAGGCTCCGAAGACTCCCCTTTTTGCGCTAATGGGACACGTACTATCAGTGTCGCACGACATCAGATAAAAACTGCCCGTTTTAGCAGCTCAGCTTCCCGGAACGATCTCGAGGGCAACCAACTCAAAGATCTGACGTAAGCCTAGAGAGCGACCTCATTGGTCGTTCGCGATCAACCGAAAAAACGCCACCACCCTCAATTTTTCTTCACTGCAATCGTTCGGGCGGCAAAATGCCACGCCTTCCATCGCTCAAGAACGCTCAACTCGGCCCGATACAGCAGGGAATGTTTCTATTTCGACATGGATGGGAACATTTACTAGCAACGATCAGACGCAGTGCCTCCGATCCTATAAGCCTTAGCCTTGACCTTCCCGATGGTCCATTCGACCTCCTTCGGCAAGGTCTCCCAAAGCGAAGGGCCTTGAATTTTCCAGCCAAACGTGCATGATCCTCTGTTCGAGACCGCCCGCGCGTTCGAAGCGGTCAGCATGAGGTTCGGCTCGTCCTGGAGAGTGAGTTCCCTCGGAGTAGCACTCTTGATAGCGCCCGCAGCGTGCAGTAACTTTGCTAGTTCCTTCGCAACATCTCCCCAAGCAAATTCCTCCCCGCTGGCCCAACAGAACCTTTCCATTGGATCTGTGCTTCTGTCTTTCCCGGACAAAGCATGCTCGAAAAGCAAGACGTAGAAGTCGCAAAGATCGTCTATGTGAAGTGAATTCCATACGTTGGTAGCGGGTCCAAGTTGGACAACTTCCTTGTGCATGAGAGCCATCTTTATCATCCCGTTGATTTGCATGGACGCTGTCGAATTTCAAATATCAGTGGCCGTCAATAGAATCAAAGCCCGGACAGATGTTCACGGTGTGGCAAGGGCCCTCGGCACTTCCCGTAAATCATGCAAGGAGCGACAATATAGGCATCGACGAGCCCATTCTTCGCGGCAGAAAATATCCTGGAAGGCATCTATCAGTCCCTATTTCCAAC
>KN823072.1:118401-138908 GCA_000827465.1 Tulasnella calospora MUT 4182
CTCTCTGGGTACTTCTGCTGCTGCTTATAAATGATGCCCAGGCGGAACAGGATCTCTTCCGCCTTTTCGAAGTCTGTTGTTTAGTTGGGAAAGGAAGAACAGGGTCAGTCGCCTTCAATTCGACGATCCTCAAGAACGGCATGAAAGGGCGTTCAACGCACTTGCATCCATGCGGAGGACCGAGGAGAAGGCTTCTTCGGCATTGTCGAGCGAGCCATATCGATCGTACAGTATTCCGATACCATACCACAGTTTGGGGTCCTAAACGAACACGTGGAAATAGATAGAATTACACACACGTCAGTCACGGGTGATTCGGCGGGGCCAAGGGGACAAGACAGAAGAGAAAAAAGGCGCGCGGATGGAAGGGAGAAGAAGAGACAAGGGAAGGGGGGGCGATGACGAACCTTCGGATTTGGAAGATGATACAGGGCCTGCTGATAAGCGGCATAGGCCTTTTGCAAGTCATCTTGCATAAGGTAGCAGTGCCCGAGCGCGCTCCATACTTCGCCGTTCTCTTGGCGAACGTCTAACGCTCGTTGGAAGAACTCGATGGCCTGGAAGGTAGAGGAGAAAGAGGAGGGATGAGATGTCAAGTCAGTTGCCGCGCACCCGAAGGGACAACCCAAAACGACGGGTTCCTGCTCACTTTGCCGAAATCGTCCCTCGATCGTGCGATTGAAGCCACCTGAGTAAGGGCGCGTTCGGATTCTGGGTTGTGTCTGAGCGCGTTCTCGTATGCGTTTTCGGCTCTGTCAGGGTCGTTCATTTGCTCCGCGAGATTGCCTGTTCCGGGTGGAAAAAAAAAGGTAGGGCACACATGCGGGTTGGAGTTCACGGGTCCGAATTGGGTGAGAATAAGGGCGGGTGGCGTTTGAGATTTTCGCGTAAGTGTAACAACGTTCGTGGGCGGGTAAGTACACGAAACGCCGAGAAAAGGGAATGTGCATGTGAGACGAAATGAGAAATTGTCAGCGCCTTTTTCGGAGTTCTCACGTGACGACAAGGGGGGAGGAAGGACAATTTCCGTTCTAGTTTGAACCGAGATGGAGGAGAGACGGGAGAAGGGAACTGGCGCACTAACCGAGGAGGATCCAAGTCTCTTCGTTTGACTGGGCTAGGCGCTGTAATGAAGCGGAAGTGAAACCCGATCTGGCTCCTGCACCACCGCGGACGCTGCTTGGTCGGGCACCCGCGGTTGGTGGACGGTGATGGGATGCAGCCGGCGAGACTTGCATCGGACCGCTTCCGTTTGCGGCTGCTGGCGGAGGCTGCTGAGGAGGTGGACCTCCTGATGGACCGGGCGGAGGAGGTGGTGGCGGATGAGCGTGTCGGGGAGTATGGGATGACGGTGGAGGAGGCAAGTGTGGTGGAACGCCGTTTGGAGGGGGAGCTGCATGCTGCGGTGGCGGGGGAGGATGATGAGACGAGTGGTGATGATGCGAACGCGGAGGGAGGGTGGCGTGGTCGAGGGGAGGGGGACCGGCGGAGTGAGGGTGATGGGCCATGGTTGAGGGGGGAGAGGGCGGGCAAGAGGAGAGAAGAGTGAGAGGGAGGGGGAGGTTTGGGTGAGATTTATATGGGAGATGGAAAGTTAAGGGTCCTTTTGGGTTATAGATGACCGTTCTTCGATTTCCAAAGGGCTGCCTTGAAGATTCTTGGGACCCTGAGGGAAGGAAGTTGATGCGGGGTAACACTCAGGGTCCTCGCGCTTCGATTCAAGCCTCAACGAAAAGTGTGCGTGGCAAGCCCCAAGCTATTCCGATCTCGGCACTTTATGAGAACACCCACCCAACACAGCCACAACACATCCCACCTGTAAAACCCACGGCCCGGTTGCCCGCACCTCCTTCAGCCGACGTCATGACATCCCCTCGGCATTCAAAAAATAGCTATCTATCGTCTGACACGCGAAACTTTTTGGCGCCAATGGGCTATCGGATGCATCTCAAAAAGCTGTGATAAACAATCAACACACCGCTCCGTGCCTTTTTCTATTTTACCTCCGATGTTTTCCGGGTGGGGTCGATGACGCCGCAATCAAACGAATTTTCAGGGTCCCGCCTAAAAATCGCCATTTCGCTTCCTCGGCGCCTCCTTGTCTCTGCCCCCACACGTCAATCAAGTCAACGGGCGTCGCGGCAGACTGCGAAAACGCCGCGACGAGCAACCATCGAAACACCGCAACCTGCACCGACTGCAATTAAGCATTCCCCGTCCGCTGGGGCTGGAGGACCACTAGTCCTCCGTCCTAAAGGCATGTGCCGGTTATCGGTCTTGTCATGCGGCCTCGTTCTCCCTCACGAGACAAATGAACCGGGACAACGGGTACCGATTGTCAAGCCACCCGCGGTCTGCGCACCCGAGAATCTCTCAGCAGGGGAACATCGGTCAATCCCCCCAATCCACGCCTTGCATGCTGTTGCCTCCCAAAGTTCTTTTTTTTTCCCTCTCGTTCCGAGTCAAATTCGAAGGCTTAGGTGCTGTGTCGTCAGGGGCGCCCCATTGCCTTTCCGCTCTATCCTTATTCATGTGCCAGACACGAAGGGGGAAAAAAAAAGATCCACTTGCCCAACCTTCATATACATCACCCGCTGGCTCCAGAAGCCGCAGCCTCGTTGCGTTTCTCCCCCTCGGAGGTTCGCATGTTCCAAATCCCTTTCCCCCCCTTCACCCGCGTAAATGGAACCGCCCGCCTTATTCTGACGTTACCCGTTCAGGGATGGGCCTTGTGGTTCGAACACAGGTTTGCCACGCGAGCAGAGACGTTCCAGGCATCTCCGAACGCGTTGACCCGTCAACTCCCGCGCCCCCCCTTCACAACCCGACGATGACGGAAGCGAAGGGAGGGAGAAGGGGGGGGAAAAAAGGAACCAGAAGGACGAAGGCTAACGAAACCGAAACGAAGCTGGGTGGGGGGGGCGCGCGCGGGACGTGCCTTCTTGTGAAATTTCGCCGAACACAACACCAACTGTTTTTTTTCGCTCCAATGGGCGGTCGTTCCGCCAAATTGCCGGATGCACCTTTCCCTTGCGCTCCTTCTTCTTCTCCCCCTTTCCTCGGCCCCTTCGCTTGGGCAGGTGCTTCGTGTTCGGAAGAAGGTGAGAAGGGAAGCCACAGCTTCCTTACAAGAAAGGGTCGTCGGTCGTAAGCAAGTTGCTGGGCTTTTATTTTTTTCTGCCTTTTTACCGATCCTCTGGAACCTTTTTCTCATTCGCTCTTTTTTCGCCTTGCCTCTCCTTGGTTCCTTCCGGGCGCTCCAAATTATTTTATTTTATTCTTTTCGCCACCTCCCCTTATGCCGTTCTTCCTATTTTATTTTATTTAAATGGGTACACGACCCAAGAAAAACCACGATTTTCCTTGTCTCGGGCGTTTTATCATCCCTGCCCTCGGCAACCCCGAACCCACTCAACCCCCAAATTCCCCCCATCACCATATGCGAAATTTTCATTTTGCAATTCGGACGCAGTTATTTTGCCCGTTTCTAGCAATGTTAATAATGCGGAACTTCTGCGCCCAGAACCCCGCCCAACTCCTCGTGCACCCGCCACCCTCCCCTCTCCTTGGCCCACTGAACACGTTCTGGACGTCGGCGGCGTTGGTGGCCTGATCGACAGAGGGTGGCGGTGAAGCCGCAGCCAGAATGACATAAGGACCTGCTTTTTTTTTTCGCGCGGTCCCTCTGACGTTAAGAACCCACACACACCCAGGGCGGCGCCTTATCGTCGCCCTTTCCCAGGGAAAACAAACCAGCCCCATGCTCAAGGCCTTTCTGTACTATACTGTACACTCCCCTTGACACCGCACGTCCCTCCCCCGGTTCCAACGATACAACTCTGATCCCCGGAAAACTGTATTCCCCCGTGCGTTCGGTTCCAGAACATCGGTATCATTATCTTTTCGCAAACGAAGAGTGTGGATCTTACGTCAGCGCCACGCGCCGCCTGTTGCACATGGACCATGGAACGGGATTCATGACGACGCTGGTGACCTCTTTGAAGATCGCTATCATCGGACCGCGAATTCGTATTCTATAGGCGCACTCGGGCTAGTTGGTTCTTCCACCCGAACCACGCTAGACTTGGCTCGAATTCATAGTGTACATGGGATTTCGAAGGTCTTCTCTTCGGGTGTGTGTGCATCACCCTTCGGCGGCTCAGTCAGTCGAGCCAATCGTGCAAGGTACCAACAACCCAACTAAAACTCCCCCCCTCCCCTTCCCTCCCTATCGACGACGCAACGACCCCAGGAAACCAACGTTTCGTCTCGTCTCGCCTCGTCTCCCGCTTATATCTTTTTTACGTTGCATTGCATTGCACTTGCACTTGGGCCGAGTGAAGACCACAAGACCCACTCATGAACACAGGCCTGTGAAACTTAATACCTTGCAGAGGTGGAGGTGACCGAGGACGGGTTCCTACCCACCCATGCCCATTCACCTCAGTTCCCAGATCCACCAAACCAAGCTAGCAAAACAGACTTGCAAATGGCGACCGTTGGCCCTATGCTGTGCGTTTCTTTCGAGAGGCACGGAGGCTTAACGCCTCGAATGGAGGTCATCTTATCCATTCATGTCTCTCTCGAGCCCTGGCGGCCCGGAGAGTCCCCTTCTTTCAATTATCCCTTCTCCGGTTCTGCCGTACAAAAGGGGTTTGGGAAGCGAGTAGGAAACGAAAGGTCGGTTTCGGAGAAGCCATCTTGGGTGTTTTTCTTTATGATACAATTGGGAACCTCGGGCGAAAAGCCCAGGTCCAAGGCGCCGGGTAACGCTTTCAGCCGGAGCGAGAGAGAAAAAGAGTAAAACAGCGCTAACCCATGATCAGCAATCATGCGTGTACGTTAGCCCACAAGTGTGGCCCTGCGCGCGGCTGTCTTTATGACTTCTGGTTCGCCCCCCTAAGTAATTTAAATACACAAGTGGCGCTAATTTCGAAATGCAGTGATCGTTGCGCTTAAAAGCCTTCTCCTCGTGTTTCTCTCGGCGTCTGTGGACGGCGGCTTACAACCACACAAAGACGTATGTGTACGAATTAATACGCCGTGCACAGTTAACGGCCTATCCCGTTCCGTCCCGAACCTCAGCGAATTGCATTGTGCCACGCAGAGGGACCAACTCCCTCTTTACGAATACCGCCGTGCCTTTCTCCTCCCTGACATCCTTCCTTATTAGGCTGAGATTCTCCAATAGCTGATCTCTCCACGGTCGGGATAACTGGACCCTCCTTCATGACCCTTCAGGTGGCAGGTCCCCTCGCACAATTAAGGACTCGCTTTCCAAGGAATACTTCCAGGTTGGATGACCCTGAGAGTTTCCGAATTTCAAAAGAAAAGCGGGATGTCCGACATCATCCTTTCGATCAATCTTCGCTCGAAGGTGGATACCAGACAGGGTGACACGCTGGTTTCCAAGGTAGGTAATAAGGGACTCTTTTCGTCTCAGGTTAAAACCCCTTCCGATGACACGTTAGCTTTCTCTTGGCTGTGCGGCACCAAAGTCTCCGGGCGTTTTAAGATGCTCGACGTCCAACGAACGACCGGCATGCAGATGGCCATTCCTCATCTCCAAAATCTGTGTTATCGGATAATCCGTCAAAGTTAACCCTCGTCACAGCTAAGTAACCGATCGCGAACGATTAACAAAAGAAGGGTCAGATGCGTCCCCAAACCGTCAACAAGCCTCCTTATTATCGGACTACCACAATTCCGATGATCGTATCACCGGGATGCCGCTTCCTTTCGCCGTCATCGTTGTCGTCACAGGTGATGACACCGCCATCATCCGTTGGTCAACAAAACGGAGAGACAAAGGCCAATTCTTATGACGAGTCGGTTTAGAATCAATCGAAGACCTTCTCGATCGCCCAACACTTCCATATACATCTTTTCCCGCGACCCGGCCGACTTATCTACCTCCGCCGGCTCTCCGCCCACCTCATTCCGACGGCCGGATCAACCCTTGAAAGAGTAGTCGCACATGAAGCATCGAGATAGCCAGCGTTCCACGTTCTTCGACCCGGGGTTTCCAAAAAACCCCCTCCAAAAAGGCAGGCAAAGGTACCCTCGCTCAAGAGGTCTCGAAATATCTCCGATTCCCCCGCTACCGGACTTCCCATGTCATGCTGCTGCTCAATCACATTCTAATGATAATGGGATTTTCTCACACGTCGGATCCGTCATGAGCAGCAAGTTTAGCCCAGCGGGTCCAATGATGGCGCTACCCTTTAATCGGGACTTCCTCGTCAAAGTTTCCAGGAACCAGAGGCTCTAATCTGGGAATAGGTGGCACTGTGTAATGCCACTCCCCTCTGCATTTCTCCGACCACTAGGCGAGATCGGCAAAAATCACCCAATGACGGAGACCGAGTCACTATTAAAGAACTAGAAGCTCGATCATCGTCAGGTCCACACGCTGAGAAAATTAGCAATTTGCGCGAAATAACAACTAGGAACCTCACAGATGCACTTCTCACTTTTTCCTCCAGGCTTGCGCGTGGGGACTCGTGAAAGACTCGGACGAGTCCCAGGCTAACCTTAACCGCGTTATCAGCTAGCCTCTACAAGAAGGGAGCGGGAGCCGAGGGTTAAAATGCTCAAAAGGGCCTTAGCTTCGTGCACATGCGACGACTATTCTCCGAGACTTGCAGAAGCGACGTCAGACCTAGAAGTGTGGATTTTCTTCTCCCCGGCCTTCTAGGCTAGTGCTCACACAGCACCGGCAGCGAGTCTCTTCAAGGTTTGAGGTCTCTCTATATGCTTCTCCAACTGCAAGCTTGTATCCCAAAGGGAGATGGGCCGCTGATTGCGGAGCTGCATGGACAACCAACGAGCACGCGATGACAGTTCCCTCCTCGCCTCTCCGTCCATCGCATCGGGAAGATGCCGAATTTGTCCTTGGCCGGGACGGTTTTCGCGATCCACACCGACAGGAGGTCAGCGAACCTCGATCGAATGTCTCAGCTTGAGGCTTTTTCTCCAGCAGAAGCACGGAAGGTTCCAGGCTTGAGCGCTCGGCTAGAGGGTGAGGTGCAACGTGCTTGGGCCCAACCCAATGGGTTGCCGGGAAAGATGCCGGTGGCTGCTGACGCGTACGTGATAAGATAAGCAGTTACCGGTTATCCCCGTCGCGCCCTTTGTGTCTCCCATCAATAAAAATAGCCCAATTAGCCAACGTCAAAAAGCATGATTCCATTTGATCATCAAACCCGCAGTAAGTCTAAAATAGCGAGAGTTCCCTTTTTATTCCAGCCACTCCATCGGAGGGAGATCAAGTTTTCGCCCCTGCGATCCTTCAAATAACTTGGTCGCCACAGCCCCGATCATCCCCTTGACTTCGCCGCACGGGCCCAGGCATCCGAAACGATACTCCAATACCGCACAGGATCTGACTTGAGGTGGTTCACGTGGGGGGTAGTCTCGTAAGACTCGAGCGTAACGTCCACTCCAAGCTTTTTCGCCAACGCCGCATGAGCCTCCACAGCGTTCCAATGAACCAGCTCGTCCCCCTTCGAGTACAGATACGTTCTCGGAATGTTATGTGGCAGCGTCGTAGGGCTCAGCAGCCGCTTTCGCATGTACAGCGAAGGGTCCCCGCGACCAGCGACTTCAGAGCACACCCAAGCAACGCAGAACGCGCACAAGATTAGGAGCGACGTTAGGATTTTGACGATAGGGTTTTTGATTCTTCCCGTGAACGCTTGAACTCCGCGGCCCCAGTGCGTCTCTCCAGGACAGGAATCGAAGATGAGGCATTTGGTAGGGAGGGGCAGTTCCGGGTTCGCTGCGAGACGGTGAAGCCCATCGGAGACGTTCACCAGCGAGTTGCAGCCACCTAGGGGAAATGTCGATCGTGGAAATCAGTCTCGGTGAGTGATGAAATGCAAACCGACCAACCATTTGAAAATACTTGTATCAAAGTTCGTTCCGGGTCAGCGCCACGGATGAGTTTAACAGCAGGAAGGAGACTTTGGATCTTGGACATGAAAGATTGATCAGAGCCTGCTCCTCCGACTCGAAACCACAAGGATTGGAGCTCACCGATGTTTCCTCTCGCGTCAACCACCAGCTCTTGCGATTTCGGATGATGATCTGCGTCGCGCCGGGGTACAACTTGTGATACCCCTCGGTATACTATTTCAAGTAGAGTGTCACGCGTCAGAGGGTACTCCATATCGTTAGCCCCTGTGCGACGAACCTTGAAGATGTGGGGAAGCTTCGCACCCACTTTTCAGGAAGAGTAGGTCAGTACAGGGGATGCAACCTTCCCAGGTACATCAGACACGAACTCCAAGCAAAGATAACGATAAGACTACGCTCCATGAAAGCCCATCCACGTCAGCTAAACCTCCGATTCAAGTGTGGGAGAACGGGGACCTTCACTTACTCAGGCTCATCCTGAGCAGATGCAACGCCCCGCTCAGGTCGTGAAATAAGGGCGTTCGGAGCACCTTTGATCGGTTCAAATGGTCTTTCTAGTGGCGTTGGAGTATCCATTTTGACTTTCTCAGTGGCGGCTAACTAGATTAAAGGCGACAGGAGGCGTTGGGGAACGTTCACTCACCTACTCCCCAACAGCAATTAAGAAGCTTCCCAGTGTTCGGTCAGACCCCGAGACAGTCGGGATCGCCCCGTCCGTGGGTGAATCGTGGGCAGCTTCGGCCCCCGGCACGACAAAGAGTGAACTTGGCATTGGGAATCCGTAGACAAGGCACTCCTCCGTAGAAAGTCGCCGCCCTTGTAAGTGAGTCATGGGGAGTCTAATTGTTCAGTTGCCCCAGAATCGCTGCGGCGATTCGGCTCTCCGGTAAACTCGTTTGCCGGATACGGTGGCCGCTGCTGGGCCTCGTTTCCAACTAGCTTTGACGTACAAAGTTATGTGAAACTGGAAAGGAGCTGGCTGTGCGGTAACGTTTGGAGCCCCTTCACTTTGGAGAATCGACCCTGCAATATTTGGCAGGCAGGTTAAGCTCCGCCCAATGCTGCTTCCCGGAGGCCAACATAAGACTACAGCGTGTCAAAAGCACTTTGATATTGTTGATTGGCATCTGATCTCAGTAATAACCGGTAATAGCTGGTCGGTGTGCAGGTTCGTAGTATGGTTCAGAGGACGAGAGGAAGCGGCGGCAGCGGTCCAATACACAACCCCCTCTAGCGATTTAGATAAGGAGGGCAATCGATGACTAAAGATGGGGGCTCCTTTGCTGGTACCACCGAAATGTCTTCGAAAGAATGGGTATCAGAGCCAGAGAGTGTTCATCCTGGAGTCGCCCCAAGATGAAGCAAGCATTGGCGCTCGAAGCCCGGGAACCCCATCTTTCGTTACCATCACATACCAAAAATCCCAAATACCAGGGCCAATTTCTATAAACAATTTAAATGGCATTGATCTTTTCCATCTGCATTCTGAGCCGCTCGCTGCTGAAGATTGAAGCACGATTAGCTCAGATCGTCTTGCCAAAAGTTCCCAGCAGTGATGTGGAATCACATCAAGCACAAAATAGTGTCACAGGTAGTTTCGAAGGATGTATGGAGATATATTTATCAATGTTCATTTCGATTTGTTTCCCCTTTCCGAGTTTGGAGTGTGATAGAGTTGTGACTCTACATTGTCGCCACTTCATGGCCGGACGACACGGTCGCCAAAGATAACCTCGGGGGGAAAGGCACAGACGTTAAGTCACTATTGGTACTTAGCATTGCGAGTCAGCGAGAAACGCTTGGTGTGTCGGTGAACGTTCGTTCGGTTCGGCCGACGAGCGGCTATTGCGTCGTGCGAATCAGAGGGCTTTCCAGTCTCCCCTCAACGACCCACCAAACATGGCTGACTCCCAGACAAGCTCTAGCGAGCTGTACGTCTTGGACTACGGTGCTGGAAATGTTCGAAGCATTGCAAACACGTTGACGAAGCTGGGTTACTCGTTTAAATGGATTTCGCAACCAGAAGACTTTGCCAAAGCCGATGTATGACCCGAGTGCTGTCTTCTCCTTCAGTGCAACCCCTCTGATACTTTCCATGTCCACGGGCCTAGAAACTTATATTCCCCGGTGTTGGAGCCTTCTCAACTGCAGTGTCGAACCTCCGGTCCCAAGGGCTTTTCAAGCCGCTCCAAGATTACATTGCGTCCGGGAGGCCATACTTTGGGATCTGCATTGGGATGCAAATCCTGTTCAAAGATTCTCTAGAAGCTAGAGATCTTTTGGCGAGCACGATAGGAGGTACGGAGAATGAGGGAGCGTTGACTGATGAAGCCAACTGGGCTGGACTGGGGCTCATCGACTGGGAGATCGGCAAGTTCGTTCCAAAGGGCAAATCGGTGCCTCACATGGGGTGGAATGGCGTCACCTTCGTTCGGGATAACGCGGAACCCGGGCAACGAGATGGACTTTCGGAAACCGAGTCGTACTATTTCGTTCACTCTTATTGCGCTCCGTATGCCGACGATCCGCGCATCTCCTCTTGGGCCAACAGCGTCACCCAATATGGAGAAGAAGTCTTTGTCTCCACCATAAAGAAAGGAAACGTATTTGCCACGCAGTTCCATCCAGAAAAGAGCGGTCAGGCGGGGTTAGAGGTTCTTCGAGCTTGGCTTGAATCGGCGACGAATGCCGCCTCTGGACAGGATGTCCCTCAGAGCGCAGCCCGGTCCCTCTCGGCACTCAAGCAGAACGTGGATGGCTTCAGGAAGCGCGTAATTGCGTGTTTGGACGTCAGGTCAAATGACCAAGGTGACCTGGTTGTGACGAAAGGCGACCAATACGACGTCCGGGAAAAGGATGAAGCTAGCGGACGACAGGTGCGAAATCTCGGCAAACCGGTCGCTCTCACCGGACGCTATTACAACGCCGGGGCGGATGAAATCTGCTTGCTTAACATCACGTCCTTCCGAAATTCACCATTGCGGGACCAGCCTATGCTGGAAGTCGTCCGCAAGGCGGCCAACGAGGTCTACGTCCCGCTAACAATCGGCGGCGGAATCAAGGATACCGTCGAACCAGATGGGACAAAGAGAAGCGCGTTGGAGGTAGCTTCGGAGTACTTCCGAGCTGGGGCTGATAAGGTTAGCATTGGCAGTGAAGCTGTCATTGCAGTCGAGAAGATGATGGAAAGGGCAGGAAGCGGAGGCCATTGGACGGGTGATGGGACGAGTGCCATAGAGCAGATCTCCCGAGCTTATGGGCGACAGGCTGTTGTTGTCTCCATCGACCCCAAGCGCGTTTACATCTCCCCTGAGACCTCGCCCGAAGATACGGAAAGGTACTCGAAGGAGACGGTCGTCGGCGCGTCTTCCCTATATACCTTGGAGACGGAGAAGGGTAAATCATGGTGGTATCAGTGCACGATGAATGGCGGCCGAGTACTCAAATCGCTGTCGGCGGTCGAACTGGCTCGAGGGGTTGAGGTGCTTGGAGCTGGCGAGATATTGCTCAACAGTATTGATCGGGATGGCACGGGTTTGGGCTTCGACCTAGACCTAATCCAACTGATTAAAAGCGCTGTATCAATCCCAGTAGTTGCCTCGAGCGGAGCAGGGAACGAGGATCATTTTGCGGATGTGTTCCAAAAGACGCAAGTCGAGGCAGCCTTGGCAGCAGGCATCTTCCATCGCGGCGAGGTGGAAATCAGTAGTGTAAAATCGCGGTGCCGCGAACATGGTTTGAAAATGCGGTAGAGCAATTACGTACATCCTTCATGAAGTAGGCCTAGAACGCAATGCGATGCAAGCTTCTAAAATTGCAGGTCGACACTTGCCTTGCTTGTGATCGGCACGTGAATGGAAACAGAGTTCAAGGCATGGTATTCGTAAGGGAGACGCTATTCAAAATGGACATAAACCGTAGCCGCAGAACCAAAGTAATATACAAAAATGGGAAAGATTTTGGAAACAGAGCGGGGAATAGACAGATGGCCTCACATTCTCCTCCCTAGAACCCGTACCCCAACAGCGTGGGCTCCAAGTCTGACCACGGTCACACCAAAGACGATCCCGAACACGAACGTCTTGAACGAGAACGAGATGACATTCCGGGTGATCGCGAACGGAATCGTCATTGGTAGACAAATGATGTCCCAAAAGGAGTACACCACTGGAGGTGGGGGTCTTTGACGGGGCGAATGGGGAGGAGAGGAGTGAATGGAATATGTACGAGATGACGTGGAGAGATGTCTAAGGGCGATTCCGGGAGTGGTATATACTGTGGTCGAGGCCGTCTGTGGAGGTGTGGTGGATGGATTAGGTGTGGAAAGGGTGGCTCCGATCGAGGTATATTGCGAAACGGGGCGTCCGGTTGAAGTAGGTGAATGTACTGTAGCGTCTAGATCTTCTTCTTGCGTGATTGGTCGTGCAGTCGTTGACGTGCTGGAACCTTGACGGATACCAGCCACATTCCTCGTGCTTGCAGATTGACTTTCTTGAGGAGGGTGGACTTCCAGAGCCGGCACCTGATTTTTCAAAAAGAGTGGAAAGGGGCAAAAGAAAGAACGGGGGGAAGTTTGAAAAAGGCGAGAACGAGAAAGTGGGAATGGGCAAAAAATAAAATGTTTTTAAAGAATTGTAAGTAAACGAGTTCAAATATATCTCGCGATAGCCCAGACGCAGGCCAAGAAGAACTGAACCCGGGTATCGGGCAGCAGTATCAACGAAGCCGTACAAGACATAGGAGCATAAGGGTCCGATGAAAGACGGCCGAAGATTGTGGAAGAAGAAGAGGCAGGGGAAAAAGAAGAAATAAAGAAAACGCATGGGATGAAGCCAATGAGAGAGGATAGCATAGAGGCTATGAAGAGTGAACTCACGGCATACTGCGCGGCCATATCGACTGTCTCACGAGAGGGAAGAAGATCAGAGAGTCCTCCTTCAACGGCAGCACCGTCGTCGGGTGCCGATTCTTTGTAGTTGCCAGGGAACGACGTCTTTTCGTCCAGGTCTCCGCCACCGAGCTTGCTGCTGCCGACGCGCTTGCCCCTTGGGACCTCGGGGAATTTATCCGAGTCAGGAGTGATGGGAGGAGTAAACTCGCTCTGAGCGGTCTCTTTGGCGATGAACGCCGCAGCGTACGGCGTGGGTGGAACCCGCTCGCTGGGGTCGGTAGGATCGCCCATAGTCGCCCTGATGCTGGCTTGCTCATCCTCGACGGCAGCACGAGACTTGACCTTGTCCCTGAGCGAAGCAACAACGCTTGGGCCAGCCTGACGAGGGCGTTCGACAAACGACGAAGCAGACTCATCGGCAAGTGAGCCATCGTCTGTATAGACGAACGAGGCTTGGGGTCTGACCTGTTGGGGCTCACCCACTTTCTCCCAATCTTGCTCTTGGTCGCCCTCAGCTTCGCGGTGCTCAGCGGATTCCTCCTGCTTTTGCTTAAACGTCGAGTCTGCCGCCGCACTGGAGACGGGCGTCATCTTAGTGATGGCTGAAGCGACTTCAACCTCGGCCTGAGCTGCCTCGACCAAAACCGCGCTTTCCTCGATGTTGGGAACGGCAGGGGTTTCTTGGGGCGTGACAGCGGGTTGAATGTTGAAAGGAGCAACTTCAACTGTGGGCGAGGCCGGGGGAGAGCTAAGGTCGACGGCTGGGTCGGTGGGAGCCTCAGGAGCGGCTGGAGTAGCGAGAGCGGCTTCCTTGTTCTCAACGGGAGTTGGAATGGGCATCGACTCCTGGCCAATCGGAGAAGTGATTTCCGAGGTCTCTGCAATTGGAGAGACGATAGTGCTAGTCGGAGCGGATGTCTGAGCGGGAGGTGAAAGTAGAGAGAGTTCCTCGGTGCTGGGAGCTGCAGGAGCAACAGCGGCAGTTGCAGCGGCGGCTGCCTCGATGCTGCCGTCACTGGTCTTGCGGCGTCGGACAGCGTTGCCGAGGTTGCCGAGATTTCCAACCATCTTGCTGAAGGTGTTCTGGCGTTTGGGCTTTCGGCGTGGGGCGAGTGGGTTGCTCTCGGCCTCGCTCCCAGAGCCAACGTCGCTGGATGCAGCATCGACTGACGAACGAGTCTTGACTGCCTCGCGAGCAGCCTGGTCTTTCTGCTGAGTCTCGAGTAACGAGGCGAGAGCTGGGGCACTGTTGAACAAAGGGGTTTCCTTGTGTCAATCACTTGGTCGGCAGACGCACGAGAACAATGCACAAACCTTCCACTGTCGGAAATGCTGCCAGAACGTCTCAAAGGACGGGCGAGGTTGCCAAATAAGGAGCCGCGCCTGCTAACGCTGGAGCCAGAGTCGGATCGTTCGCGAGACATGTCTTCGTTGTTCTGGTCTGGGATAGGTTGTTGTTCGGGTGCGTTAATTTGCTCGGATGCTGCGAAGGTGACCCCTGGGTCAAATTGCAATGATGCCGGAGGAGCGTTTGAGATTGGTTGAGGTTCGTCTGCGACTGCTACTGGAGTCGAAGAAACTGCAGCAGTAGGCTCTGCGGGTGTAAAATAAGTGTGTTCGGCGGTGGTCGCTGCTACCGGTGCTGCGAGAGAGGAACGTCGGCTAAGAGTTGCTTTGAAGGTAGGGGGGGTTGCGCTGCGTGAAGTCGCTTTGCGGGAAGGTTTTGGACGTGAAGGCGAGGATGTGAGAGAAGGGGACTCGGTGTTGTACGACATTGTGAAAGGGCCAGCCTTGTTATGATATAAAATACGGGGAGACAGGGCGTCGGCCTGGCGTGAAATACACCTCGAAACGAACCCCGCCACGCTGCAGTCGCGCCCCCTGCGGCAGACGAGCTCGCATGAGGTAGCACTGGTTGCAAGTCGTGCTGGATGCGAGGTTTACGCGTTGCCTCGAGGCTGCAACGCGCTCCTCAAACGAGCTCCAGCCTTATTCCGAATCCAGTCAAAGCTCAGGGGCTACTGGTGAGAACGCCGTTCTCCAATCCCCGAGCCTTAATTCCGCTTTCGCACGGGGTTACTCATCATCCAATTTGTGAGGAGAGCATCGGCACTATCGACAACATCAAGGGGACTTCAAGGTGAGCATTTCTTCGTCGTCGTATAACAGTTTCTCTGCCTGTCGGGCGAGAAGGAACGCTATTCCTTCGTTGTGAGAGGCACAGCAAGGAGAGACGGCGGCGTTATTTGGATGTCGACTGGAGAAAACACGACTCGGATGCGTTTCCTTATCCCTAATGCAGACGGTTCTGACGCTGTATCCTCGTACCGCCCTTTCTTACAGACTAGCTAACTCATGGGTAACTTCCACAATAACCGTATGTCCAGCTCGGCTCCTCGTTTCCTATCCTCGGTCGTCCAATCTAATCTCGAACCCTTCGACGAAACTAGCTCTCCCAAACAACCACTTCCGCAAGGACTGGCAAGAGCGAGTAAAGACATGGTTCAACCAGCCAGGACGTAAACAGCGCCGCCACCGTAACCGTGTCAAGCGCGCAGCTGCTCTCGGTGCTCGTCCTATCAAGTCCCTCCGCCCCGCTGTCCACTGCCAGACCATTCGCTACAACATGAAGGTCCGCGAGGGCTACGGCTTCACTCTCGCCGAACTCAAGCAGGCTGGTATCAGAAAGCGGGAAGCTGGTGGTCTTGGTATCAAAGTCGACTACCGTAGGCGGAACCTCAGCGAGGAGGGCTTGAAGGCCAATGTAGACCGGCTAAAGGACTACAAGGCCAGGATCATCGTTTTCCCCAAGCGGACACGCCGATCCGTCCTCCTCAAGAAGGAGGTGAGGTTTCTTCGGACCGGCCTTCGCGAGACGGAAAATCTGACCGGAAGTGCATTGTCTTTTAGGGCAAGGAAGACGATACTGGCAAGGACAAGCGCTTCACCCGCTCGGACGTCCCCGTCAAGCAGGTCGATGCCAGCACCTACACCCGCTCCGCCGTCCCCCTCCCCGCTCCCACGCACGAGCCACCACGCGCTATTACTGCCGACGATCGCGCTGTCAATGCCTACGAGACTCTTCGTGCGGCGTGGCAATGGGAGAAGGACGCCAACAAGCGTATCCAGGCCGCAAAGAAGGTGAGGAGTAAATCCAAACCCACTCGTACATTGACGGGACCTGAAAATGACTGCTTTCTTTCAGACCGACGAGCAGTAAAAAATACATTACATTTGTCAATACCTTCGTCCCTCCTTGTGGTTTCCTGTTTTTACATTGTTGCGCCATGCCTTGCATCTCATTGTATTCTTTTTCCTGTTATCAAAATCTATGCTTTATGGGAAACCTTAGGGCATCGATTGTATTTCTTTGTGCGCGAGCTCTAACAGAGTCAAAGCCAAGATCTACTGTGAACGAAAGTCCAGCACCACATTAATTCGCTACGCCCTGAGGCAAATGAACCTTTATATTTACTATTTAGGACGTCTGGCAGTTCGCTCTCTGAACCTGGCTGTGGTACTGCGAGCCGACGCATCAACCCTCACGGCGTTACAGTCCTGGCGGTGAAGGAGGGTGACGATGTCATGTGTGGCGTCCTGGGAGAAGCGTGACCATCACGGTCAAGCTCCGGTGCTCAAGACGAGTATTTAGGCTCCCAGCTCCCAAAGTGCGCCTTTCTCGTCTCCCAACCACCTCCTTCGCACCCAGCTACAGCCTTGCCACCACGAATGATACCAGGGCTCTTCTTCAGGTATTCCTTGCACCACTCAATACGCTCGCCGTTTATTAGAACCACGCGTCAAACCTCGTCGACCATCAGACATTACACCGTAAACTCGCAACCACCATTATCACAACCGAGAAGATTATTCTCCCGAGGTCGGAATCTCTTATTGCTTGGAGGTTTCTCTCTAGGAACGGCTGGAATCACTTTAGTGGCTTCAGACAAAGCGTATGACGTCGACAGCCACCCAACCGGAGAGCCTTCGCTTTTGTCACTCTTCCGAACATATGTCGTCTATTCGCTGTGCTCGATACCCCCGTTGGTCGATTACTCGCCTGCGCTGCTCTCCGTGACCGGGTCAATACCAGGATTGAAGCAGGTTTCAGAATTCATGATCCGGTACACGTTCTTCGACCAGGTGAGGCTTGAGTCTCTTATCGCGCCCCGTGAAAGAAGCTGATGATCCGAGTGTTTCCCACCGCCAATAGTTTGTTGGAGGAGAGACCGCCGAGGACGTCGTGCCTCTACTCAATGAACTCCGAGTGCAGAATAAAGGCGCCATCTTCGCTTACTCCGTTGAAGTGGATGAGGGAAGTGCTTCAAGAGAAGGCCAATCCCAGACGCCTCAGTACCGCAAGAACGTCGAGGAGATGATCCACTCAATTAATGTCGCTGCAGACTTTGAGGACGATCATTCTCTGGGTCATCGCACTGCTCATGGTCGAAAGACTTGGGTGGCGTTGAAGCTGGTAAGCGGCAAGATGGGTCATTTGAGACACGGGATACGAGCTCACTCAACTCTACTCATAGACAGCCCTTGTCCCTTCCGCAAACACCCTGGTCCGCTTCTCAGAGCATTTAGTCTCCACGAGACCGAAGGACAACCTCGTTCATTATCCTGGAACTCCTGAACCAACCGACTTGGATGTACTGGCCACAGAAGCAGTCCGACCCCAAGGATCTCCGCTAACCGACGAAGATATTACCACCCTTCGCGTGCTTAAAGATGATTTGGAGCGAATATGCGCAAAGGCCAAGGAAAGGAATGTTACAGTAAGCAGACGTGATTATGCCGAAATCCATGGACATCCCCTAACGTCTCTTTCATATTAGATTATCATCGACTCGGAATATACATGGTACCAAGTATGGTGGTCTCTTCTAACGTCGAAACGTCTTTTCTGACCCTTACCGCTATTGATACCAGCCGGCCATAGATGCCTTCCAGTTATCCCTTATGATGCAATTCAACCAACCGCCACCACTGAAACGCGATTCCTCCTTTCCCCGAAACTCGTTGGCAATGCCGTCTTCACCGAGTCGTTCTCAGCCACTAATCTATGGCACATACCAGGCTTACCTCCGTCGGTATGTACCCGCTTCCCTATCGATCACCCGGGTTCTAACGCTGTCATCTTTTGGACAGGAACACCATGCATCTCCTCCGGAACCTTGATCTCGCCCAGCGAGAAGGCTTCGTTCTCGGCGTGAAGCTCGTCCGAGGTGCTTACCACGTGCAGGAGAGCAGCCGCCCATCGCCTTATGAACCCAACGTCACTGCTATCAAAGGCTACCTCGCAAACCAGCCAGCTGAGGGTTTCCCGCAGCAGAAGCCTGGTCCCAAGCCGCCTGTTTGGGACGAAAAATACGAAACTGACGCGGCATATGATGCCGCCGCTTCGTTATTGCTGGATTTGGTGCGACGTCCTGACTCTCCAGTAAGTCTAATTATTTGAGTTGCTTAAGCAGGCAATAGAAGATGCTGACTGTCCTCAGGTCGGAGTTCTCTTCGGCACACACAATCGCGGCAGCTGTGAACGCATTCTTAACGGGATGGTGTCAAGAGGTCTTGCAAGCGTGAAATCAAGAAACGATGATGGCCAGGTCACAAAACTGAAGATCAATGACCAAGTCGCGGAGAGAGTGATGTTCGGACAACTATACGGTAAGTCTCTTATTTTCTTCGTGGCATAAGTGAAATATGGCTCTAACCAGATTACCGACTTGGGCTAAGGCATGTGCGATTCTTTGACCAGCTACCTTGCTTCCACCGTCGAAGCCTCGTCGCCTGTCGTTCTTAAGTATGTCCCGTACGGAAGACTATCCGACGTGATTCCGTACTTGGGGCGTCGTGCGATCGAGAATAAATCTGTGCTCGGAGCGAAAGAAGGAGGAGCGTCGGATGAACGGAGGGCTGCTGGGCAGAAGATATGGAGAAGAATTCTCGGATGATACCCATTTATCTCAACTATATCCATACTATATTAATCTGGGACTTAATCCGTAGTCTAGTCAAGCTTCAGTTTCAAGGCGAGTGAATATTAGCACTGGCGGCCCCAACGAACGTGTTGTGGTCAGTTTGTTCCGTTGTCCCGACCTCGAAGCTCGTCCCTTCACCGCAGCTTCATGGCGTTCATTGTCGACTTGCCGAAAGAAATCATCCTTGAGGTAGCCAAATTTCTTGATCTAAAGGATTCTTTAGCTTTGCTACAGGTGGGTTTCCGGTTGCTATCAGATGCAGACCTGCTGATCCGGTCACCGACCTGGACCAGACCTGCCAAGCTCTCTACTCTCTCACGAACGCTCAACCATTTTGGCTGGATCAAGTTCACATTCTATATGAAAAATTCAATCCTTTGCTACCCCAGTCTCTCACTCCCATTTCCATTAATGATCTCCGAGCTATGGCCATCACACCATATCAGTTCGAACGAGCCGCCATGCAGGGCAAACTTCAAGCCGTTTCACCAATTCATCTCAAACCTGACTTCACCGCGGAATATTTGGGTGCACAAATAGTTCCAGGAGGGCATTGGCTTGTCACGATCAGCAGAGATTTTGATGATTTTCCTCAGACGGAACGTTCGTTCGTCCGAGTTTGGCGCATTGTCCCGGAATCTGAGGAACAAGAACCGTTCGCCTGCATTGCAAGCATGCAGTTACAAGTCGGTTACCTCCCCCTGGAACTATGTGTTTGTCCCGGGGAAGCAACGCTTGATTTGTCGGTCTTTATTAGTTCTCTCAAGCAAGTGGATATTCAGCGTGGAGGGTACGTTGTCTCGGGCTCTTCTTGATAATTCATTTCTCAGAACTTGCATTCACCCAGCTACATACAAGCTCTTAGGATAAATTTGGGGGCTATAGACCCAGAATTTGTCCTCCAGGGAGAACTTGATGTACAGAGGTTCTGCAGTGGCTTGAGGCTTCAAGGAGATAACGTAGTTGCTACACTTTATCTCCCCGGAGATGAGCTATGCGAGTTCTTGATTTGGAACTGGAAAACCGGAGGAAGAGCGATACTGTCGAGCCCGGGTTGGGGCGAAGATGTGAGTGGGCAATGTTCTCGCACCGTTCTTGTCCGTCCTCACGAGTTTGATTCCGAAGTATTGGTTTACTGCAGCATCGGAAAGAGCATCCGCAATTTGGAATTTTGCGGATAGGTGCATTGAAGTCCATTGGTCAGATCAACATGTTGATCACGACCGAGTTGAAAGACATATTCCAGCACTCTTGGGTGGCTGTCAAAACGCCGGAGGAACGAGCGCAAATCTGCCAATCGTCCGCGAGCTCCGGAACCGCTCAGGAGATCGCGTTCATTTTGCTTTGGCGCATTTTCCACATGAGACAATCCGGATTACGATCGAGGATTGCGGGGAGGGTGGCATCGTATTCACCAGGTATCCAAAGGATAACGATTCCAATGATCACTCCAACCATTTCGTGAGCGACTACGACATTCCCTCGGAGCTCGTCATGACCGTTGGTGGCCATCTGGTTGCCATCTCAGGGTCAGGATTGATAACGGCATATTGTGTCGAGGACTGCACAGATCAGAACAATCAGCTGGGAGAGAGCGTTTCATGTGAACCCTTTAGTTATGCTGACAAGTTTTTGCGATCCCGCTATCATTTCATTTGCCCGTTCAGCGGGGCAGTAGGCAGCGTCACTTCAGGTGGAGACTTCTGTATTTGGCG
>KN823073.1:7717-30902 GCA_000827465.1 Tulasnella calospora MUT 4182
CAGTGAAAGAGTCTGGACAAGGCCAACCTCAATACGCTCTGAAAAGGAAGGAAGGGATAAGCACAAGGGGTATGGGGGGAAAGAAGAAAAGAGGCTGAGGCGTTCGATGGGGCTCGAATGGACACAGAGCCACAGCGCTTTCTGCCGTAAACTACGGATAGAGTGTGTGAAACTGGGTGGTTTTGGTGCTGAAGCGGGAGGTTTTGGACAGGATTTGGGTGTTTGTTTGCTGTGAAAGGGTCTAGATCGCTCGGTCCAGACCTCGCACTGATCCAGACTTGGTCCTTCGCGCTCTGACCGTCCCTGATTTCGAAAATCGGACGTGAAGTGGCCCGACGCTCCCGTTTATATCCCCCCCCATCCTCCCCGACCTTTTGCTGATCATTCCCCATCCCTCACTCACATCTCTTCTCTCCTCATCCCATCATCACTACCACCTTCGTCGGGTAGCTTAACAACAGATCACTCTAAAAGAACAGATCTTCTTCATCACTATTACCAGAATGAGCCTCACTTGCACTCTTACCATCCAAACCCAGACTGGTTCCATGGCCTCTGGCATCCCCCCAACAACCACCACCTTCTCAAGACGGTACACTCGGGCCCACTCATCTCCCATTCCCCCGCAAATGACTTCTTCTCCCTGCTCATCGAACAACTCATCGCCGTCGGCCTCTCGTCTGTCCATTTCAGCTTCGACCAGCCAAAGCGATAAGATCGCCGAGAGCGTCTCCAAGCTCGCTGCTTTGCCCAGTTTGAGCAAGAGCCTCAACCACCTGCCTAGCCTTGCTGGACAGTCTGTTAAGGAGATCCCAGTCTACGAGGGCATGCCCAGTCGGGCTCAAAAGAGCAGCCACGAAAAGGTGAGCTTTTTTCGCTTTTTTCGAACGAGACCGTTGAACGGGGTTCCTGATGCCTTTTTTGGAATTTTCCTTCACTTTCCCTCTAGCTCAGGACCGCTCTTGGCAATTCCGCTAACAACAAGTACGCTCAAGAAAAGAACGGCCTCGTAAGTCGATATCGACGTGTTATCGCTTTGGGGATCAGTCGCTAACCCACTCTTCTTCATTATCTCTAGTACTCCTCGCCGTTCTTCTCCATGACCCCAGTCCGCCCTTCTTCTGTTGGAGCAAAGCCTGCATCTGCACCACTTCCACGGACACGATCGACCACCCCAAAACAGAGGACGTTCCAATTGCACGCCGAGGACGACGAGTCGGATTCCGATGCCTAAACGCGCATCGTTCCCGTTCTCTCTCTCCTCCCTCCTCCCTCCTCCCTCCGCATTGCATTTTCCCTACCCACCTCATCATATCTTCAAGGTTTCGGGTCTCGTTGCATCTTCTCTCAAAAGCAAATCGCAAGGGTTCAAATCGGTCACCGTTACTATCTGCAAAGGTCAAGGTTTTCTCTCTCTTCCACCTCAAAAAATCTGCTACGGATTGCCGTGTCTTGGGACGGCACCGGCTGTATCGCTACTATTCCAACAATACGGACTTCTCTCTCTCTCTCTCGCATCTCAAAATCCACGGACTCTTCCCCCTCCACCTCTCTCTCTCCCCTCACCCTAATTCCGGTTCCTCCTTCTCTCCGCTGCGCAGTCGCGAGCACTCCAACTTCCGGCACGCTTCTACATCCGAGGCGCACCACGCTTTCCACTCGCTGCGCAGCTATCCTTATCCGACTAATTGGGACCAGAAAAAAGTCGAACCATATCTCTTCCTCCTCCTCTCCGTCCAAAAGAAAAAGGCACATAGTTTTGTTTATTGGGTTTGGTCTCTACTGTAACATTAGTACTTTACGAGTATCCCCTCCTCCCGCTTTATTATAACGACACCATGGACATAGTCTTATCTCCTTTTCCTCCCTCCTGCTTCGCGGTTGTCGAACTGTCGATGTCTGTTCCTTGTAGTAGTACTTAGTTTTTCCTTTTCCTCTCTCATCGGTTTTGTAACCAAGTAGTACTTTGTGATCTCTGAAAAGGATCTTACTACCTCTCTTCTCCGAGTGCAACGCGTGTCTCTGAACGTCTGAAAAGGATTGATAGCCTTGATTTGGATGAATGAGGTCTTGATCCTGTTTCGCGGGGTAGAAACGCCGACGATCTTCACTCTTCGTCTTGGCCATATCAGGTAATTTGGGGCTTGGACATTCCTTAGCTTCTACCAGCATAGCGGTGGATTAGGATTCATGTCGCGAGCAGTATGTAAAGGATGCCGTATCTTCTTCTCGGTATTTGAAAATGCCAAGCGTTTAGAGTGTTGCGGAGTCGAATGTTGGCTTATTGAGCGCTAAGTACTTGTTTGTTCGGACGTCAGGGACTGATGAGCTGTGTCGCGACCTTCACTGCCGTCTGTTCTTAGGTCCCAAGGCTGTCCAGCAGCGTACGCAGCGCTGTTCTTTTCCTCTTATACCCTCGACATCGTTCTCTCCTTGAGTTTTTCAGCATCAAAAATCCTCTCAAGTCGAACCCATTCTTTACATCTAGTCAGAGATGTCGCGATACCCACAAGAGGTGCGTAAGCCTTTCTCGTCAATCACGGTTTTAGCCCCTCGGTTTGCATCTGGACTGACCATCGTCCCTTGCCCTTCCCCGTTGGCACCCACCAACCTCGGGATATGACTACTCTTAGGCTGACGAATCCCAGCGACGTTGGCCACCTTCAACCGTCCTTTCGCCTCCTCCAGGCGACCCCTATGGAACACCATCATACCAGCAACGGCCACTCTCAACTCCCCAGGCACCCTATCCACCCCCACCTCTACCAAACCCAACACCCCCAGTGTCCACACCGAACCCGTTCAGCGACACTAACTCGACTTCGAGCTTGTACAACCCGTACGCAGGGTTCGCTGCAGCGGGTGCCCCGCAGCCCATCTTATCCCCTCCGCCACCGCCTCCTCCCCTGCCGTTCCCCGGTGCGCCCAGCGACGCGAGCAATCGCTGGTCCTCTGCCACACCTCTGCCCGATTTCAGCTATGGTGGACCCGTCAGGCCCTATTCGACCGCTCCTACTCCTACCCCCCCACCTATCCTCCGCCCCCCAACCGGCGATTTCGCGGTTCGCCCGCCGATGCAGCCGACTCCGATGGACAGCACGGGCCACATTCGGCACTCGTATCAGTTGGAGGATGACGGCGTTCAACCTCATGAGGATCTGGGCGATATGCCTTTGCTGCGACGACGTAATTCTGGTGGAAGCGTCAATCCAGGAGGGTTCATCGACCCGTCCGAGGCGCCCCCTGGGGAAGAGACCAACATTCGGTATGGAAGGATCCCGCAGAGGGTTCCTCGACGGTACAAGACGATGAAAAAAGTCGGATTGTATCATGGTAATTTGGTCTTTGATTGTCCTGTTCCGTCCAAGTTGTTGGACATGTGCGCCAATCGGACGGATCGCGAGGTGACCCATTTGAGGTACACCGCGGCGACGTGCGATCCGAATGATTTCAAGGACGAAAAGTACACGTTGAGGCAGGTGTTGTACGACCCTCCTCGAAGGACCGAGTTGTTCATCGTGATGACGATGTACAATGAGGATGAGGAGCTGTTCGCGCGAACGATGCATGGTGTGATCAAGAACGTCGCCCACCTTTGCACGAGGGACAGGAGTAAGACTTGGGGGAAAGATGGGTGGAAGAAGGTGAGGCCCAGATCTGTGCTCCGGGCAGGTTTTCCGCTTTCGTTGACTGACATTCGGACTCATCTCAAAAGGTTGTCGTCTGCATCGTGTCCGACGGTCGTTCAAAAATCAACTCTCGAACCCTCTCCGTCATCGCTGCCATGGGTATCTACCAAGACGGCGTCGCCAAGAACGTAGTCAACAAGAAACCCGTCACGGCTCACATTTACGAATACACCACCCAAGTCACCGTCACGCCCGAACTCCGATTGCACGGTTCCGAGCGCGGAACTGTACCCGTCCAGGTCATCTTCTGCTTGAAGGAAAAGAACCAGAAGAAGATCAACTCCCATCGATGGTTCTTCAGCGCTTTCGGTCCGGTCTTGCTCCCAAACGTTTGCGTGCTTTTGGATGTGGGGACGATGCCGGGTCCCACGAGCATTTACCATCTTTGGAAGGCGTTCGATATCAATTCGAACGTTGGAGGCGCTTGTGGAGAGATCGTCGCGTTGAAGGGCAAATACGGGTTGAACTTGCTCAACCCGTTGGTCGCAGCTCAGAATTTCGAGTACAAGATGAGTAATATCTTGGACAAGCCATTGGAATCGGTGAGCATGCAGTGCTGTTTTTCATTCCGTTTGCGTCCCGTTGGCTGACCAATGTCACGATTGGATAGGTCTTTGGGTACATTAGTGTGCTCCCCGGTGCCTTCTCCGCGTATCGCTACATCGCGCTGCAAAACGACTCGACTGGGGAAGGACCGTTACAAAAATACTTCCTTGGCGAGAAGATGGTGAGTCGGTTTGTCTTTTATTCCCCGCGTAACGATCTAATACCGCGCGATTCTTAGCACGGTGCCGATGCGGACATCTTCACTGCTAACATGTACCTCGCTGAGGACCGTATCCTCTGCTGGGAGCTGGTCTCCAAACGAGGCGGAGCATGGATCTTGCACTACGTCAAATCCGCCTACGCCGTTACGGACGTACCGGACCAAGTACCCGAATTGATCTCTCAGCGCCGTCGATGGCTGAACGGATCCTTCTTCGCCGCGGTTCACTCGACCGTCAAGTTTGGTTACATTTATCGAAGCGAGCATACTTTCGCGAGAAAGGCGTGGATTCACGTGGAGATGTTTTATCAGTCGTTCAACTTGATCTTTTCGTGGTTCGCCCTAGGCAACTACTACGTCTCGTTCGTAAGTCTAAGTTTTCTCCCCTCCTAGCTGTTCATTTGAAGCAAATGGGTACTAATTTCTACCCCTGGGTTCGTATCTATCTCATAGTTTATCTTGGCGGGAGCCATTGAGGACCCTTCGTTTGGGCTCAAAGGCATTCACATACTCAACGATATTCTCAAATACACGTACCTCGGATTGCTTGTTATGTGTTTCTTGCTTTCCATGGGTAACCGGCCTCAGGGAGCAAAATGGGCGTACACCATTGCGATTATTGGATTTGCAATTATCACGGTTTACATGACGGTGCGTCTGAACGGCTTGCTGGACGCTTCATATACGATTGTTTTTGGGACTAATGCGACGCCTGGCAACCTATAGTTCGCTGCTTTCTTCTTGGCTATCAAGGGAATCGAGAACGTGAGGGTCGGTAATGGTGGCACAATTACGTTTGGCACGCTCTTCCAAGACAAAATCTTCTTCACCATCGTGCTGTCATTGGTTGCGACGCTCGGTCTTTACATATTTGCTTCTCTGCTCTTCGTGAGTATCGTTAACGGCAAGACTCGCAACCAATGATGCTGATTTGTTGGTTTCCAGTTCGAACCGTGGCATATGATCACGTCTTTCATCCAGTACCTCCTTATGGCGCCTTCGTATATTAACGTCCTTAACGTCTACGCGGTATGGGCTTTAGTTGGACCCGATCTCGGCATCAGACATTGACCATCGAACCCCATATTCCAGTTCGCGAACACGCACGACATTTCGTGGGGTACTAAAGGAGACAACAAGGTTAGCGTCGACCTCGGTGTTGTCGAAAAGAAGAAAGACTCGAACGAAGTCGAAGTCGCTGTCCCGACTGAGCAAAAGGATATCAACGCCGCTTACGAAGATGCCATGGCTGTCTTGCATTCGTACGAACAATAGCTTCACTCATCGCAGTTCATTCAGGTCGCTGATGATTTTGCTACGTCGTATCCAGGAAACCACCTCCCGAGGATCAAAAGATCGACGAGAAGACTCTTCAAGAGGACTACTACAAGACTTTCCGTACCAATGTCTTGTTGGCCTGGACTTTGTCGAACGGTGCACTTGCAGTTGGTATCGTTTCGGCCTCGACAAAGAACAAGGACGACCTCGTTGGCGGGTACATGGGATTCGTGTTGTTCTCCGTCGCTGGCTTGGCTGGTACGTCGCTGTCGGACACTTTCCGAGGAGCCCTGGCTGATTTCAACTCCGTCTAGCTTTCCGTTTCATTGGGTCGACCGCTTACATGATCATCCGTCTCTTCGCTGGAGAGTAAATGCCGCGACGCACTTTCGATCTTTTGGGGCTTTCGTCAAGCCTCTACGGACACCCTCGATCTACAGTACAAACAACCTCTCAATGATCACGAACTCTTCTCTTTTCGGTTACTGTTGATGACAAAGTACTTCATATATTTGTATGAATTGATTCTGTATCTATTCTAGTCTGTTGCCAAGGATTAGCTTCCATGTCATGTGTGCCCCATTCAGATCGCTTGCCCGTTTGGACCGAGGCTGGTTCTTCGATCCCCAAAGAATTGAGATGATGTCATCGGACTGTGACTAGCCCGTGATTTCCATAATTGAACCAGTTGTCAGGCGGGAATGAATTCAGACCAACAACGTATGACATCATGCCCAGCCCTTGGACTCGGACCAAACCAAGCCACCTAGCATGTATAAAGACTGCACCTCTTCCTCAGCATCCATTCCCCATCAACCACTCACTTTCCACTCGCTCGCATTCATCTGCATCAACCTCACTCAATTCTTCTTCATCGTCATCATGTCGAACATCAACGAGCCCAGCAAGGTCTCTGGCCAGTTCCACTCCATGAAGGGCACCGTTGTCGAAGCCGTAAGTCGACTCTGCCCAAGTCTCGGCGATACGGCGGCATTGACGCGAGCGTTGCTCCTTTAGATCGGCAATGCTACCGGCGCCCAGTCTTGGACCAACTCTGGCAAGCAAGAGCACGCTGAGGGCGAAGGCGAATACAAAGCTGCTCAGGCTAAAGGTACGAGGAAACCTCATTCCTCATGGATTAACGAGCACGGCTCACATCCCATCGTAGGCTACGTCGAAGGCACCGCGGACCGTGTCCAGGGCAAGTACGACTCGGTCGTAGGTGCCGTCACGGGCGACAAGGCCCAACAGGCTTCAGGTAAGCAACGCCGTTCAATATTGGACTTATATTTTGCTGAGCCTTCCCCTCCAGGCAACGTCCAACACGACAAGGGTGAAGCCCAGCAGAAGGCCAATTCCTAAACTCTCCTGCCATGTCATGACTCTATATCATTATATGTTGTCGTGCCTTCATTCCCTATTATACATACATTGAATCCTGATCTATAGTAATGCGTGCGGGGCGTCTGGAAGTAAGCGTAGTTCCGGGCTGTCATTGTCTCCCTCGCTCTCGAGTTGTTGCGCCAGCGAATGCCCGAACATCGCTGTCGTTCTCTACAAGGTACTGCCACGCAATACCCTTGAGTTCATCGATCCTCCTCCACTCATCCAGTCCAATCTTCTCATCCATCTTCGGGTTGAACCGCCAATAAGTCCCCTCCAGAAAGTAATCTTGCGCCAACTCGTGGTGAACCCTCTCGCATCCGATCGCCATGTCGCCAAACACCTTGATAAATCCGAGTTTATCCGGCGCGTACTCCATACGGTGCATAAACGACTCGACGCTGCCAGTCCCTAGTGACAACAGGCAGTTTATAGGATGAGATTGGCCCCATAACGAACGAGCTTCTTGAAGAACGAGGTGTGAGGGGTTGTTGTAGCCGAGGCCGCCGTCGGAGTAGTATACGCCCTCAACTTGAATGTCGGGGAAGAACGAAGGGGCGCAGGATGTTGCTCGAGCTGCTTCCCAGATTTGACAACGGTCGGCGGAGTGTCGTTGGAACCGGTTGTCGTAGGTGCGGAAGAGTTTGGGTGGGCGAGGCACGTTGCAGCCTGGGATGGCAACTACAAACCTATTAAGCCGCTATGGTTGGTCCGTGACCATTACGGGAAAGAAGGTATAGCACGTTGGGGAACGTACGTTCTGCATGGCGGCCTGCCTCCTCTGTTGACGGGGTCATCATGCATATGCGTCCCCGTGGCCCCTCGATACTTCTCGACGACAGTTTTCACCGCATTTTCTAGCTTTTCTCCGGAGAATTTGTGCCCACTGAGGACGTTCCAATTGGCACTCGACCAGAGCTCCCAGTCTCCGTAGAAGACATCCTTCGATAGTTCAGTGTAGCACTCGATGCATTCTTGGATGGACATGCGAAGTCGCCCGAGCATAATCGCTATTAGGCTACCGGGGGTTTGTGTGATGAGCGACGTAGCACTTGTCGACGAGCTGTTCTTACACTCACCCTCCTGTAGAGGTTCCCCCTATCAGGTCAAAGTACTCGCAGGGTCGTGCGCCTGAAGCTACTTCTTGCATAATCTGTTGCAGAATTATGAGGGACACGATGCCACGTACGCCACCGCCGTCTACACGTTGTAGAATTAAACCAAAGACTCAGACACGGGCTTTTAAGGAGATTGGGATGAATTCGTCAACCCACCAAGGGAGAGCAACCGCAATGGCCTACGTTGTGGTATATGGCGTGGAACCTGTAGAGTAACAGATATTGTTCACGAGAACGGTGTAAGCGACCAAACAGGTGCGAGAATACGAAAGCGAGGGATGTACGTACATTTGGGTGATCCAAAAACCAATTTTCCCAGTACGCTCTATCTTCAAGAACGCGGGCATCAATGAGACCAAGTTGCATAGCAGTTTCGTCTTTCCGATAGTGTCCCTTGACGGCTCCGTAAATATGGATACCTGCCAGGGCAATGCCCGCACCAACGGCCGCTACCATCTGCGACATGGTGACTTTCCGCGTTTGTCGATGGGGGCAACTGGGGTACTAGCTGGATATTTTCGTAATAGGGGGCTAGTAGCAGCTCTCTGGTAAAGACAGGTGGGTGGTCTCTCTTTTGAAGGCCGCGGTGGTGGATGCATTACTTGCGTTGTTGTCCACAGTGAGGCGTGGCAAAACGTCGCAAGCCAACTTGTCCAAACTGCGGATGCCCCCGAACTTTCTTCTCAACTTGCCTGAGCTTCTGCGTGCGCAGGCGTACCATGCGCAATACGTGGCCAGCAGCCATGTCAGGAAAAGCTTCGCCACTTGTCGCCTCTTCTAATGGTATCGCGCGCGAATAGGAACTTGAAGTAGGGTGGGTCGCGTTGTCAGAATACCGCGCACCCGCTTCCCCAAACTCACTAATCCATTAGCTTGTCATATCCCGATTCCAGCAGCCTTTCTTTTCTGCGCGAAAATACACCGACACGAGCAAAGATATGCTACAGGCGATTGACGGCCCACAGTTTGGCGCAAAACGTGTTCCGATGCCTCGAACGCATTCATGGCGTCATACGAGCGGGTCTTCATCGCACCCACAGAGGCTTTTAAATGGGCCCAACAACACAGGCCTTTTCAACCACCCTCTCTCTCCCTCGATATCTATTTCAAATGCCACAGCTTAGAGACCCTAAAAGAGTTTTGGTTGTTGGTGCTGGCGCGGCCGGAATGAGCTGCGCGAATCAACTCGCCGAGCACCCGGATCGATTCAAGGTCACATTGGTTGAAGCCACGGATTATTGTGGAGGCCAAGCGTTCTCTATACCTCTTGACAAGGAAAGGCACGGGGCCGAGTGGATTAATCAAGGAGTTCAAGGGTAGGTGAAACCTTCGACACACTCGAGACCGGGATTGCGTTCTTAATACCAAGTCGTTGAGCAGCGGGTCTCACATATTCCACCATACGATTCACCTGTTTCGACAACAAGGCCACGATGTGACCCCTGTTAACCTTCAAGTCTCCTTCGGAAAAGGGGACAAGTTCTGGACCAACGTCTTTCCAACTCCTCTGGTTGACAAACACCGAACCGAAATACGACGATTCGAAAAGGCATTGAAGTTCCTTCGGTACACCGAGATCATATTCGGTCTACTCCCGATCAAGGTTTTCCTCAAGCTCTGGTTGTTTTCGGATGAGTTTTTAAATTACTTGATCTACCCCACCGTCGCGCTTTTCCTCGGTACGAGCACCACTCCTTACGCCCACTTGCAAATATTGAGCCCAGATTTTATATCACAGGAACCGGCAACTACACCCCAGACGTGCCCTCGATCATTCTTGAAAGGCTTTTCACCAGCCCAACTTACGGAATGTGTGAGTAGTGTCATACTGTGACCTTGGGAACAACGCATTGACCAAAAGCTCCTCGACAGGGTATCCCGCCGATCCGCTCAGCCTAGCCAGTAACCAACCACCAATGATCGTGTTTCCCAAGTTGTCCCAATTCTACACCGACTGGCAACACTCTTTACAATCCCGTGGCGTCGACGTCCGCCTCAGCACCGAGGTCACTCGAATCATAGCTCGTACTTCCCGCAGCGTCACCGTTGGTCTTCGCACACGAGTCCGGAACCAAGACCATCACAATCCCCAGTCTCAGGATATCCCCGAAAGTGCGGCCTTTCAGAGCGAGGAAACTATCGAAGAATTTGACGATGTCATTCTGTGCGTCTTGCCGGACACTTCAACTCGACTTTTGGGGGGTCACGCGACGTGGCTGGAAAGAAGAGTATTAGGTGCTGCCAAGTTCTCCGACGATGTCACGGTGACGCATTGGGACTCGGACTACATGGAGAAGTGGTATGAGAATCATTTCAAGGAGGATCTAGCTGTGAGAAGTCTGGGAGGTGGCACAAGGGATGAAGGAGAGAGAGTACAGATCGGGCGAGAAACATTTAGGCCGTAAGTCTTCGTAGAGCCTGCGACGCCAGAGCCGCAACACTCATCGGGCCTTTATGAACACAGGATGTACTACATCAAACAAACTTCTGCAAACCCGCGTTTACTCGAGATGGCATTCGACTGCACGAACTATCAATCCCAGTTCAAGAAGGACATGCCTTTCGAACGACACGTCTTTCAGGTATGACCCAGCGAGTTCGCCGCATCATCTCATGCGACGCTCACCGAGTTCTCCACCAGACGATCTTTTTAAACAAAAGGGATCACCAAACCTGGAGCAAGAGTGATATTGCGGCCGACAAGGTCATCCGAGAAGATTGGTGGCATCAACTCTGCCATTCTTATACGCACTATCTCTTCGTCGTCCCCTTCCTCTGGCTCATCAATTCCACGCCACTATTCAACGTCTTCCGGCGACAATCACGGATCAAGTTTGCAGGCTCTTGGACACTCGTGAATGCTCATGAAGTAGCCGTGATGTCTGGCATGGCCGCTGCTTACTCTCTGGGGGCTGCCTACCCTGAGGGACTGGAGAAGGATGGGTTTGCCCTACTGTGCTTCCGACTGTATACACTATTTGTTTGGGGGCGGTGGTATAGCAAGGGCTCGAACAGGGAGTGATATGTATAATTCAGACGGGTATTCGCCTTCAATTGGATTAATAAAATTTTGCTGTTCTCCACTCCGTCATGCTTTACTTGAGCCTTCATCGGTTCCACCGGCTAAGCGCTTCTCTCTCCTCCTCTTGACATCCCAGTTATAACATCTCGCCGTATTGACCTCCATAACAGTTATCTGGGAATCGTCAGAGGAACGGTCGTTAGTCGAACCCAACCTTGTAAATTCGACAATATCCTCGAACGAACCTGTTCTCGAAGGAACTCGAGATCTTCGGTAGCATTGCTTAATGATTGCTTGGCAGCACTGAGTTTTTCGGTCAGCAGTTTGATGGCTTCTCCTTGTGTGTAAGACAGCATCACATTGGCCTTGAAAGCGGGAATCAGCAGCTTGCACCTGAGAGACTGCACGACAGAACTGACCCCAAGCCATAGATATACGATATCCTCCGTAGTATCTATTTCGGCTTCGGCGTACAAGGTATCGTTGAGCTCAAAAGTCATGGTCTGAGAATTTGAGGCAGCGCCCGATGACTCGTCATCTTCGTCTTCCAGATCGTCGTCGGTCTTCACTTTTAGCTTGCCTTCCTTACATTCCACAGTATCAGCTTAGCAGTAATTCAGGGAATAGTCGAGCTCACTCGTTTATCTTTTAGAAATTGCACCATCGATAGTGTTTTCTCGATGTCTGGGATTTTATCCAATAACGCTTTCTTGCGCGTGTTCAGATTTAATTCCATGTACCGATATTTTCTATTATTATAAGTCAACAGGTGAGGATATTTTGAAAGGACCATATGAGACTTTCCACTGACGCTATTGCTTCTTGAAATTGGCGCAGAGCACTTTCGACCTCCGCATCAGGCCCACCAACATGTTCTTCAACATTGCTCTAAAGATTGAAGAATCGTTTAGAGTTCAGGCACCGTGTTTTCTGACATGCTCGCTCACTATAAATGGCGCCTGGGGTATCCCTCGAGGGTTAGTTTGAAGGGCTGGCTTGGTACTCATGGGAGGTGGTGGTTGACGCGAATTGGTTGATAACTCCGAGTAGCGCCGAGCAAAAAGCTGATCGGAGGCACGCAGGAGCCACTTTGTGCGGGGGTCGTTTGCTTTCTGATTCACAGGAGCTATGTACAAGATGACAGAAACGTAACAGTAAAAGAAAGAGACTTGACAGTTGAATGTCTAAGCCGAAAACACGTCTGCAACACCCAACACTTCCTCCTCCTAATTCTTCTTGTTTCTCCCTGCTCTCTTTTCCTCCATGGTGTCCATGGCCATCGTTGTGTACCTGGAGAATGCGCCAGCCTCTAGATCTGCCTCGGGATCGTGCGCATAATCATCCTTGAGGTAATGTCGAATGTAAATCCGCTTCCCCCATTTCCATAACTCGACGCCGAGGAAGAAGAGTACCGCTTCGACGAAGACGATACCCCACTCCCATGAGATTCCAGAGTGATTGAAGACTGAGGAAAGAGTTTAATCAGCGTTTAGAGTCGTTTACAGGGTGGGTTCAGCAGCCTACCTTTAGTGTCTAGCGTTGGAATATAGAGGATAGGGAAGATGGTGACGAAGCCAGCCATGACAGCCCAGAACAGGAAGCGGTTATCCCAAGCATCGTGCATCCACTGTGTGAGGTACTTGGTGCTTCCCGGTTTCATCCTGAAGAGTGTCATGACGAAGTGATCAGTTGAAATAGCCAGAACTAATGGAAAGTCTGAAACCATACCGGAAGAAGGAGCGTCGAAGGTCAATCATCTCCCAGGCCAAGAATAGCGCAAACCATGTCAAGCAGGTGAATGTGGTGGCGCGAGCTCGGAAAACCGTCTCGCAAGATGGATTGTACTCGTTATTGCACCCAACGCCGAGATCTCCGGAGCCCCATCCATACATGACCAACACGAAGCTGGCCAAGCAGAGGGCGCTCATCCAAAGACCATACACCATCATATCCAGAAGCACTTCGTTCGTGAAGACACCTCGATGGCGGTCTTGGGGTGGTCTAACCATAACATCGGGTGTTGCCTGGACTAGGCCCAGACCCATATCTGGGAGCCCGGAAGTAATCAAAATAATCCACTGTAATCCGAGGATGCGAAGTCAACAAAGGCTGAGCAAGGGTTACAAATATCACGAACCAAGATTTCGACGGGTGCAAGCGGAAAGACTGACAAGCCGCTCTGATCTTTGAACGCAAGTCCAATGAGGAGGGTGCAAGCTTGGGCAATGTTCTCGGCCAACACATGGAGGACGAATTTCTTGATGTTGTCGAACATCCTACAAAACCAAGTTAGTTCCCCATGTTGAGCCCAAGTCCGCTGTGAGGGACGCTTACCGTCTACCTTCTTCGATAGCGTTGAGAATCGACGCAAAGTTGTCATCCGTCAATACGATATCCGCGGCGTCTTTGGCGACATCAGATCCGCTGCCCATAGCAATGCCCACGTCGGCTTGTTTCAAGCTGGGAGAGTCGTTCACGCCATCTCCAGTCATGGCAACGAAGCAATTTCGTCGATGCAGCGCTTCGACCATCCGAACTTTAGTCTGCGGGGCACACCTCGCCACAACGAGCGGGAGGATCGGGAGCTCATCGACTTGCTCGTCCGTGAGCTGGTCAAACTCGGCGGCAGTCATGACCACGGCTTTGATAATGTGAGGCGGGACTTTGTAGAGGGCTTTTGGAATGATACCGACTTGCTGCGCTATGGCTTGAGCTGTTGCCTTGTGATCGCCGGTAAGCATGTGGACAGTGATACCAGCTTGATGGCATTTCTTGACAGACTCTGCAACAAAAACAACGTCAGATAGGCTTTCGAAACGGCAACATCTTGGACACGTACGGTAGCTCTCTATGCGAGGCGGATCATACAGACCGATCAATCCCAAGAACGTCATTCCTTGCTCGACATTTTCTCGAGGATAACCTCTCCACTCCTGAACGCTTTCGGTCCATTCTCGGGCAGCGAGAGCAAGGACCCGGAGTCCGTCCTTCGCCAAAGCTTCCATATTCGTGAGGATGCCGTCTTTTCGTTCGTCGGTGAGATCGACATCTCCGTCTCGAGTCCGCATCCTGACGCAGGCGTCCAAAACACGTTCAACAGCTCCTTTCATGAACACGATCTGGGAAGTCGACCCATCGGCGAATGCATTGCGTCGAAACACAACCGCCATCCGTTTAACATCCGAATCGAAGGGGAACTCGGCTTGAAGGTGCCATTGAGCGTCGGTGTTGTTCAAAGGAGCTTCTTCCTCGGAGTCATCGCCGGGTTCAGTTTTTGACGCCGGAGCCATGAGTTTGAGCCTCCCAAGGTCGAACCGAGTAACGAAAACCTGGATGCCAATCTCCGTTGGGTCACCACGGCAACTCCATTCTCCGTCCTTTCCGTGGTGAACCGTAGCGAGGTTGCATAGTGAGCCAGCAAGAAGGAAGTCCTTGACAGCGGCATCGGAGACGTGTTGGCCCACATTTTCGACTGGAGTGGACTTCACCTCGTCGGCGTCAGGGTCGGCGATTTCGGCAGGAGAGGCTGGAGAGTAGATAAGCTTGCCGATAGTCGGGTTATTGGGATCACTGATGTCGTCAACGGTAAAGGTGCCATAGGCGGGTATGTAGGCTCGTTTGGCCACCATCTTGCCCTGGGTAAGGGTACCAGTTTTGTCCGAGCAGATATTGGTAACCGCGCCCAAACTCTCGAGGGCGTTCATGTTGCGGACAATGACATTCCGTTTGACCATTCGCTTCGTTCCTATAAATTTACAAATCGTTAAGGAGCAAGTTCACCGAGCAAACGAGCAGCTTGACACGTACCCATGCTCATGGTGATCGTCAATACCACAACCAAACTCGCAGGGATCATACTGAGACCGGTGGCGACAGCATAAATGATGACGTCCGAGTTGTTCGTAAACTTGTTTGCAGCCAAAACGACGATGGCAAATAAGACAGCGACACCGAAGAGGATCAGAGCGAGTTTGGACAGCTTCCTTTGAAGAGGCGTGCCGACATTGAGTCCAAGGAACCTGAAGACGGTGTCCTTGACAGTCCCGGCGCCGGCTCGGATATAAGCACCCCAGGTAACCTCGCCGCTCTCTTTCGGAATAGGTTTTCGAACCCGAGAGTTCTTCCCCTTGAGAGACTGGGCAATCCGACCAATCTCAGTAGCCATGCCCGTTGCGTAGACATATCCTAAAAGTGCGGTAAATCAGCAAATGGGTGGATCGGATGGGCATAAGCGAAGTAAATAATACCTTTCGCTCGGCCTTTAGTCACCGTCGCGCTAGAATAAGCAAGGTTCAAACGATCCCCCACGCCGACATTTTGGCTTTCGGCATAAACTGCTTCGGCCTCTTTCGCGACGGGGAGGGACTCCCCCTACGAATATACGTTGAAGTACGTCAGCTGGGAGCAAATGGCAGGGAGGGGGTTGACATACAGTTAAAAGAGCTTCATCTGTCTCGAAGTTCATGCACTCAATAAGCCGCATATCCGCTGGAATAGTATCGCCAACTCGAAGCTCCACAACATCGCCCTGTCGGGTGAGCGCGTTAGTGGACAAAACTAGAGACAAACCCAAATTTCGACATACGGTTGCAATTTCAGCAGTAGGAATGACCTTGGTGTGACTGGCCCGAATGACGTTAGCCGTCGGGGAGGAAAGAGTTCGCAGTGAGTCCATCGTCTTCTCCGCGGCATATTCTTGAAGGAAGCCAACGAAGATGTTGATGGCGACCACTGCCGCGATGACACCGCTGGAGATCCAAGACTTGATGGCAAATGAGACGGCCATGGCTAAGATCAGAACCTATACATTCCAGCTGGTCAGCAAGTAGTTTTAGAGCCTGTGATGGTCAAGACTTACCAGCATCATCGCGTTCACTATCTGCTTTATCAGGATGCGGATGGCACCCGTGCCTCCGCCCCCATCGAGCTCATTCCTTCCTTGCTGCTTGACTCGATCCGCAGCTTCGCTATCTGAGAGACCTTCTGGATTTGTCCGAAGTTCTTTGGCGAGTTGATGCGCAGTGAGGACATGGGCGGGTCGAGAGAGGAGCGCTGGCAAGCTCTGTTGCGGCTGGTCGGGGACTGTGTTCCGAGTTTCGTCATTGCGCGTTGAAGAAATTGGGATTTCCTCTGAAGCGTCTCCCGTTTGCGCTGGGAGACGATAGGTTGAAAGGGGTTTAAGAAATGTGTCTGCCTGAGGGGGGCTCAGACGGGAGGAGGGAGAGGGACGAGAGAAAGTTGGTAAAAAGCGCACACCCACGGATTTTATTGTCGCGGTGTGGATGGTCCCACAGTCCGCAACGTAATCGATGGCGGCCCCAACCCCACACTCCACTTTTCTAGAGAGTCACATCGTGCCGATACATGTGGGAACTCGGCTGCTTCTCCGGCTCTTTCGGTTCTTGGCCACGCCTGCCGAGCGAAACTGGCAAAGTCTAATGGTAATTATGAGCAAATTACAGTAATGGATGGAGAGACACGACACAAGAGGGCTTGGATATTACTGCCAAGGACCCATTATTACGATAATAACATATGGTAGCGACACACGTTTGAGAAACCATTAGGTATCGACCCCGCAGCACGTCTCACGACGTGAAAAATATCCAAAAGAAAACTCTCCTACTCTAATCCTCCAGCTCCGAACTTGATTTAAGTGGACTTCGGCGCTTCGACCGCCCGTTCTGTTCCGCGATCCATCCTTCGGTGAGTCTTGTGCTGCGCCGGACTGGTCGAGGCTGGACGATCGCACTCTCCATTCGCATAATGTCCCGTGAAGACAGGTCTTCCAGAATTGGAGGGCTATCGAGCGATGTCTGATAACTACCCTCCGCATGGATCAAGTGGCCCAAGTCCGCGAGTTGGTCAACGGCGGGATCCAATCCGTACTGAGCGTGAACGTTGGCGATGGCCGGTGGCAGCGAGCCCCGACGAGCCGCGTAGAAATCCGAGGCCGTGAACGAGCTAAACGCCGCGGATTGCGCCCCAGCTGACGATGAGGTCGAAGCTTTGCGAGCTGTCGATTCTGGAATGGATCCGTTGTAAGTTGCTTCAACCGCGAGGCTGCCACTTCTAGCCCTGCCCAGGTTCTCGCTGGATGCACGAGAATGAGTAGGGGATGCAACATTCATCCAGCCTTGGGTATCTCCGTAGGTGGCTCCTGGCGCCCAAGATTGAGCGCTAAGGGGTGCCGTAGGTGAATACATGGCTTGCTCCGCTGACTTCGTATCCGAGTGCTGAGTGGACATGCGTCGCTGCGCTGCCTCCCAAGCCGCCAGTGCGAGTGAATGGCGGCGCGAATACAAAGGAAATTCGGAACTTCCTTCAGAGACCTGAGCTCCAGGTGATCCAGATATGGACCCGTGTCTGGAGTGGCCACCGTTGCTGCTGCAGGGGGAGCGAGGTGTGAGCGGGCAGTACCGTGTCGGGCTGAAGACTGGTGCGTTGGCGTTCAATGACGAGCTTCGAGAATGACAGGAGTGAGGAGAGGATGCGCGACCATCATCAGAGCCCGATGGGCTAGGCGTAAATGGAGGGGCAAGCATGTCCCTCGGATGCGGCCCAGCTGGGGAATCCTCCCTAACAAAGGGATTCAACGGCGGCGGAGCCTTTGAGCGGTAGGTTGGCGACGAAGGCGACGATGTTGGGAATTTCCAGCTTGAAAGGTCGCCGTTAGACCCGAGTGTTGGAGCGACTGTAGGCTCATCATAGACGTCCACTTTGGGACTCTCGCCAATCCAGCCGTCATCTGTGTCCGCATCTTCCCGCTGGCCAGCTCCCTCCCGAACCGCGGCTTCTCGTTCCTCAGCCCGGCGTTGCTTCCGTCGCCCTCGAGAGTTGAGTTCCCCTGCGGGAGTCTTCTTGGAATGGTACGTCTTGCCGTTCCGAACAACGGTGATGATCGTTGGGTCCGAGCCTCGTCGTGCGTGATCGGTCTGGCCGGGGTTGCTTGGTGTTGCTGAAACCTTTCGAGTTTGAGAAGGAGGGTGGGATGTGACCTGGGAGTAGCTTGACCGCTTGCTAGAGGTTGACATGAGTGAAGTGTGGAGTGTTGGATGGAATGAAGAGGGATGAAAAAGGAGACGATCTGAAGGAGAGTGAGATCTGAGAGTAATATAAGTAGCTCTAGAGTAAAGGATGTATCGAGACCGGCTCGTAGGATAGAGTGCGTTCTGGTGGACTTTGCTTGAAAGGGTATGAAAGCGAAGCGTTGATCCAACGGAGGGCCTCCAGCCAGTTGCCTGCCATATATACTTCCATGCACCAAGTAAGGATAATGGATGGCCAGGAATGTGAGCAAGTTCATCAGGCAAACCAAGGACAAAGTCGAAAACCATTCTGCGCAGACAATGTAGTCGGGAAGGGTACTGAGCGAAAGACTAATGTGGACAACACGTGGCAACGAACTGGACCCTCGCGCGTCGCATCTCTGGCTACCACACAAACCACACCACACTGCCTTCAGCTCAGACTCGTTTCTAGCTGCACATGCTCTTAAGAAGAAAAGGACTGGCTATAGTACATTTTTGTTCGGAACAACCCATTATCCGGGATTGAAACAGCTGCTCATGAGAGAATATTCCATGTATCGATGTTCGGGGACATGCCTCGAAGGAAGGAGTGATTTAAAACACAAGTCCGGAATTTTCGATGGAGGAGAGCCACAGGCACACAAGACAATGGAGTAAAAACAACAGAAATAAGAATAAGCACACTTGGAATTCGGTAGAACGTCAGCGTCGTATCACCTTCGGAACGCATCAACGAACCCTGCACTCACCAGATAGTGGAAAAATAACATCATCAAACTCTAATCACTTTGCGGTGGCATTCTGGGCAGTCACATGTGCGGTCGCGCACGACTGGGGCGGGGGCAGCCGGAGCCATTGCCCAAGCGTACTTTGGTGGGTTGGCGTACTCGGACCACGAGGTCCGGAAAGTATCGCGCCATCGCTTATACTCCGGTTTTTGCTCGTAGTCGAGACACTGGCAGTACAACAAAAAGTCTGCAAAGATAGAAGGAAGCCACTGGCAGAGCTCCACTATGGGAGTCGTCTCCTTGATAGTCCGGGTCTCTTCCCAGATGTCGGCGTCTTTGTTGATCCCTTGCCAGGGAAGCCTTCCTTTCGCAAGGTAGATCATGCAATAGGCGAGGGCAACCAGGTCGTCCCGACGCGAAGGCTCCCGCCCCCTATGTACATTCAAACTGCAGTATCGGGGCGTACCAAGACACCCTTTGCCATTCCGTTGAGGGATGTGTCGGGAGGTTTGTGGATCAAGGTATCTCTTGCAGAAACCAAAGTCGATGAGGAACCAGTCCTTCGACCTGGCCGCATCTCCGGTAATGAAATTATCGGGTTTGATATCTCGATGAACCCATCCCTTTCCGTGGAGCTCCTCAAGACGTCTCAGCTACATAGATCGGTTATTAGCACAGAAGACGACCTAGACTTGACAAATGGCCTCACCGCACATATGCCGAAATTTAGAACTTGAGCAATCGGCAATTTCCCTGTCTGTGGGTCGTGTCTCCACCTCAAGCTCTCCGCGCTTTGACCGAGCATCTCCATGCCTAGGAAGCGATAATGTCCAGTGTCAAACAGGAACTTCTTTTGAGGGAAATTGGGCTCGTTCGACATCGCGTCAAATACTTTGGCTTCTATCTCCAAGAGCGGCAGGTCGCATTTCAGGGGCTCGACTTTGACAGCAACTTGTACGCCAAAATTGGAATCGTCATGGCCTACGGCCATCCAAACGTCACCTTCGTACAGTATGAGCAAGCCATCTAGGAGGAAGCGCTCATCCAGCTTACCAAAGCCACCTGCGCCTAATTTGCGTTGAAGCTTCCAATTTTCTTTATCACGACCGCACACGAGCATCCCAGGAGCAAGCTGAGGCATCCTTCAGAGCAGTTTCGGTACGCAAAGCATCAGGGACGTACTGGAGGCGGTGCGACTTTTGGTGTTCCTCTTCGGCGAACGATGGAAACGGTCTGCTCTTTAACAACTTTAGTGACACGTTTCATCGCAGGCTTCTTCGGGTTCAAGCGTGCAGGAGATTTTCCATTGGCTCCATGTTTCTGAGCTAATAAGAGAGGCTTCACTGGTTGAGGAGGGAGAGCGCCAGCATTCTACAGAGCACCCATGCCAGTTAATGGGACAGGCTTCCATAAACCTAAGAGCAATATTACCTTTGGATCGACCTTCTCGACCTTGGGGAGAGCTCGAACCACATTAGGGGAGAGTGGGCGAAGTGGTGACTGCCGAGCAAGTTTGTGCACTGTGCCTTTCTTCAACACTAGTCTAGGACTAGCAATATTCTGAAAAGTTCACATCAGCAACTTCGTAATCCAATACAGCACTAAGCTACCTCCAAGCTTACCTCCTTCCCGAGATCCAAGGGAAAGGCTTGCGGCTTCCGTGGAGTTGTCTTGAGATTATTGACCCCTACAGCTTTGGACTTGAACGGCGGAATGACAACCTCCACTTGTTGGTATACTGTGGCCTTTGTCTTAACGGTAGCTTTAGCATCGCGAACAGGCTCATCCTTAGGCCGGGATGGAGCTTGAGCTGAGGGCTTGGGCACTGCGAGCTTTACCCTGCCATTCAGGCCTATACAAACGTCGTCAGCCATCAAAAATCCCTTTCAAGACTCTTAGAACTTACCGTTGGGCATGTCGAATACGCCATCATCGACACCGTCCCTTAATGCTTTGCCGATATCCTTGGCGGTGGTTGCATCTGCTGCGATGCCATATGTTGCTTGTATGTACCTGAACATTTGGAATGTCGTCAGTTCGACTTTCTTTATTCCCCAGAACGAAGTCCATACTTCTTGATCACTGGTCGAGAAACTCCTTGTGCTTCCCATGTATGGTGTAATATACAGCTCCTGTGATGTAGAGAAGGAAAAGAGGTAATCAGGACGACATGTTGTGGCGTGTTTCCCAGTGATCTCACTTGATCATGTCCAACATTGACGGAGGCTTAGAGGTTGCTTTTGGCTTGAGCGGTCCATCTCGAGTTCCTTTCTTAGAACTCGATGGAACGTTCTTGATATCGACCTGAGGGTTAAAACTTCAGTTTTATGTTGGCTGGGAACTGGGGAACGACTCATACAAGGGGTGCGGCCATTTCGTGAGTATGGGTAGAGATTCCGGTTATATAAAGAGATAGTGTTGTTTTCCAAAAATTGGGGCTGAAGAGAGGTGTTCGTCCTTTGTAAGAAGGATATAGATACGAAGCTCGGGTGGCGCAAGCAGGTTGAAGATGCAGAGGGGGTTTGGTTGAACTTGAGTTTCGGAATGGACTGGTGTCTCATCAAACTCCCAGCACGTGACAAGACCCATTCCGAAAGACGCTCTCCTTCCCCATGCGCCACCAGTTATTTCGGGCGTACAGGCTTCGCCGATGATCCCATGGCATTGCGATTTGCCCTTTAGTTAACCACGCATGGGACCAGCGGTCTATTATTTCGCAGAGTTGTAGTCGAAGAAGTGATGAAAATGCACATCGTATAAGGTTCAACACTTTTGGAGCGAGTTCGCAACTTTTGAGTCAGGATATTCTATGAGTTCTGAGACGCTTCGTCCCTTGCAGCCCGAAGAAATGCCATGTCCTCGTCATCAAGTTCCTGTTCGAAGGGGGCGCAACCGGGAGTGGACTCGATGAAGGTTTCCCGAACGATTTGGGCGTGCCTTCGCGAACGAGGACGGATGTCACATTCGAATGGATTTGGTGAACACGAGCCGTTCTAAGGCACAAAGTTCATTGTTAGTGTTCTTGCTCTCCATTAGCCTGAAAGTTCGAATACGAACATCCTTGCAGTCCATCGTATCGACTTCAATTTCCGCCCCATCAGCTCCTTTTGATTTTTTAAGATCAAATCCCCATAGTACACGGGCGGTGTTCAGCAGCTATATGTCGGAACTTTAGTATGTTTCTCCCCCGGCTGAGTGACGAAAGAGCTACCAAGGAGTTGCGAGCAAGATGCATGGCGGGACAGACTCTTCTCCCGGCGCCAAATACGATGTCATTTAGAAGCGGGTAAGCCTTGGCCTCCAGCCCCTCTTTGATTCCAGTCGGGGATTCTAGAAATCGCTGAGGCCGAAATATCTCTGGTTGGTCAAATAACGTTTCATCATGAAATATGCACCAAACATTGAGAAGGAGCACGGCATTTGAAGGTATGCGATATCCTCTATACTGGAGGATAGAGTTAGATGGGAGGGCTTTTTTTTCTCGGGGTTCACGCTGAACCTACCGCAACATCTTCTGTCGCCTTGTGCGGCAGACCTAGCGGCGCAAATGGTCTGAAACGAATGACCTCCCAAAGCATTAAGGTCAATTCTTGTTCGTGTCCGGGTTTTCCATATTTACCTCGCGAACAATTGCTTGCACGTACGGGAGATTGGCGATATCATCCGCGCTGGGCATTCTGTCACGGCCGACAACTCGATCAATTTCTTCTTGAGCCTTTTCTTGCTCTGCTTGATGGTTTACCATAATGCGAAGAAAGTTGTGCATGTAATTCTTTGTGGAATCCTCGCCAGGCTCTAGTAACGATTCACCCAAGTACCTGATAACCCAGTTTGAGCACATTTCGAGCCACTAAAATAATTCTCTTACATTATCATCTCCCTTGTGATGCCGAGTTGCTCTCTCTTACTCAAAAGGGTTTCTATCAGACAACCGTTTCCTCGACCTTCTGCGATCCGTGTCTCTACGGTGCTCAAGAGCCAGTCGTAGAATACGCGATGGCGCTCCTTCTGGGTACGTATTAGGGTCTTCCACTTTGCCCACCGTTCGGGAACGTAGTGCAAAATGGGTATTAAGTCCACGGGCGGTGTTGACCCTGGCTTGACAAGATCGTCGAGGACTTGGCTATTTTCGTGCAAAGTCACAGCGGCGTAAGAATTGGCCCGCGGCAT
>KN823073.1:35123-45208 GCA_000827465.1 Tulasnella calospora MUT 4182
TTCTGATTTCAACCGCGCTCAACAACCAGTTATAGAACGCGCGCTTGCGGTCTCGCTGGGTGCGAATGAGAGCTTTCCATTTTGCCCATCGCTCTGGAATGTAATGCAATGCTGGAATTAGGTCTACAGGGGGTGTTGCTCCAGGTTTGGCAAGGCCATCGATTACTTCGGTACTTTCCTGGAGGGTCCGAACAATATAGGAGTTGGCACGAGGAAGTCGTCGGCCGTAGACAATCGCAGTGACAACACTTGCGGCATATCGCCTGCAATGAATAAAATGATTCTGTGGGACCGCATTCAGTGTAGCTTCGAGAATCAAAATAAATAACAGGCCGGATCAGACAAACGTACCTGCGGATCGACAAGTAGATCGTATAGTAGCTGTAAGTCTCAGCTGATTGAATCGGTTTGTGCAGGTCAACCGCTTTCGCATTCAGACTCTCCATGACCGCTCTTCTCAGAATTCGCCAGTTCGATTCTGCCTTCAAAGTCAGACACGACAGCCCCATGTACTTTGAAAACCGACACACCGTTCTTCATGAGTATTAGATAGAGACCCCCAGTAACGTAGTCGAGGATGTACAAGTCGGGTCGACTCCCTGTAGCAGCGTTACATGTAACCAAAACGTGATGTACTGCCTCAACCGAGTTCAGAATAACGATGGTACCGTGCACAATCTTCAGAGAGCAGATATCTCCATAGGTTTTTAGCGCAGTGAAAGCGAGGTATGGCTTAGACAATGGAAAGTCTAACAGATTGCCTATGATCGGTCGAGTGGGGGGTCCTGGAGGCAAGTCTATGACGTTATTTTTCACTGAAAATCTAATCCTACAACCTAGCGTTAATACCAACACTCAAATCCTACAACCTACGCGTGTTAAGGGTCTCTCGGCCGCGCTCCGAAAGCGGAGCTAAGACGGACACCTAATTTTGTCTTTGCCATCGACTTATATGGCGCGAAAAGGATATATGGTAGCGGTTTCGGGGCGAGGGGGCCAGTAAGGGAGGGCAGGTATGCCGCGCTAAGCCGGAATCCTTCACATCTATTCCTCTAGATTAGATCATATTCCTGTGCACCCGCATCGTACCATGGCAAATTAAGTATCATTGGCAGGGAACCTGACGTTGGGGTAGCTTGTTGTGCGCGTTTTTTTAGGGCCTTGGGTCGTGGGCGGTTCTCTCTCAAGCACGCATGTCTCCCTGCCAACGTCACTAATGGATTAAGTAATATGCGGCAAACGAGCTTCAAAGGTTGAATTTACCGTGACATTTGCTTAAAAATCGTGTCCTTTATCTAACAAGGAGGCGATAGGAACAGGAAAAGGGTCCATCGGGGACCCTGAATTGTAGGACTTGCGTGTAGGATGTGGATTTGCACCCCGCACGCCTAGGGTATCGGCTGCAAACCATTGAATTGAATATTCCGTGACAAATGCTGTCATACAAGTCAGGCTCCCGCTGGCCGATAGAGAAAATTTTGACGACAGCAAGTGCAATGGCACTGGCAACTACAAACGCGATCAGTGACATGCCTTGCAGGATCCCAGTGTGGAGTGATGCGTGTTGCGACTAGGGTATAGCTCGGGACGAATGTATACGAATGGATGGTGATGGTAGTTCTGATATCTCCCAACCCCCTCAAGTATTAATACCCTTGGTCGAATATTATCGATTGTTTCCGAAGCCTTTATCTTCGTGTTTGGAGGCTTGCCTGGTCAGGGTCGGCCTCGGACGCGAACATGTGATGTCGACGTCATTGTTTATGCAGATACCCAAAATGTTCTAGCTCCACGATTGTACAGTCTAATCAGCAGACGTACAGCCCCAGAACCTTGCTCATAATTGGGCGGCCCATTCCGCCGACCGCTTCGCTGCCCGGAGAAAGGTTTTGTCGTCCTCATCGATCTCCTGCTCGAATAGTGCCGAGCTCCCGCTCGTCTCTAGAAACTCTCGTCGGATCGCTTGTGCATGCCGTATCGACCTTACACGAATGTCTGCAGCGAAAGGTTTTGGACCATTGGACGCATTCTGCGAAACCAGAGAGTGTCGAATCAGGCTAGATGTTGTTTGACAGATTGGGGGCGGGGGGGGGTAGACGTACCGGTTTGCAACCTGCCAAGGACAAATCAGGTTCAATGATGCTGCCGTCTGGACCTGTTGCCTTCAGAATATCAAAGCCCCATAATATCCTGGCTGTATTCAGAATCTGTATCCCACTCGCGATTATCACCACATCGTTATTCTTGAGAAGTAAACTGGAAGACTTACCTCCAACTGTCGAGCAAGGTGAACCCCGGGGCAGATTCGTCGCCCGGACCCAAATGGAAGGTCTTTCAGATTCGCGACATCCTGGGGGTCAATACTTTGCTTCGTGCCCAGCGGAGACTCCAGGAATCTCTCCGGACGGAATTCATCTGGGTGATCAAAGAGGTTCTCATCGTGATAGATGGCCCAAGTGTTGAAGAAGATGATACTCTTCTCCGGGATACGGTAGTTCTTGTACTGAGAGGGCAGAAAGCGGCGTCAGGGCAACGATGAACAATTCGGGATGAACATCGACATCAGCTTACAATGACTTCCTCAGATGACGCATGCGGAACTCCGAGCGGACCAGGCCTGGACCGGATTACCTATTCATAACGGATGAGGGGCTTGTTGTATCTATTAGATAGAGAAACCTACTTCATCCATAACAGCTCGCGCATACGGCATATTCTTAACGTTCTCTAGTGTCGGTAGTCGATCTGGGCCAACTACTTGATCGGCTTCGTCTTGGGCACGCTTTTGAACTTCCGGATGGGCGAGCAGTAGTAATAAGAGATTTTGAAAATATGTTCGAGCCGAATCCTCCCCAGGCTCGACAAGCCCCTCTCCTAAATACCTATAACACCTGTTAGCATTACAATTCCACAGCTCGTTGTGATGTCCTCACATGATCATCTCTCTGGTCATCCCCAAGGACTCACGTCGCTCGACCAAGGTCTCCACAAAACATCCGTTTCCATCCCCCCTCTTCATTCGATCCTCGCACATCGAGACCAACCCATCGTAGAATCGTCTTATGTGCTCTCTTTGTGTCCGGCAAACAGTTTTCCAGCTTGCGAAACGTTCAGGCACAAGCTTGAAAGCTGGGATCAAGTCTACTGGTGGGGTGTTACCCGGCTGAAGAAGGAAGTCCAACATCTCACTATTCCCTCGGAAAGTGGCGGCCAGTGGTGAATCATAGCGAGGAATACGCTGGCCGAAGACAATTGACACGACAACGCTAACGGCGTAGCGAGCACAGTGGTTATAGTGCTCCTATCAAAATATCTTTAAACAGAGCACCCAAATAAACAGGGGGAAGTGCTAACCTCCGGCTTGCTCATTAGGTCGAACATGAACTGAGCGGACTCCGCATATTGTATCGGAAGATGTCTATCAACAGCTTGGGGTTTCAGGATCTCGGTAACAGCCCGACGCATGATTTTCCATTCAGGACCTATCAACGTGCAAGGACATTAACGTTATGATTGCCCGAACACCTCCTCCTCCTCCGTCCGTCACATACCAGCCTGCATAAACCCTAGGAAAAGCCCGTTTGTAATGTAGTTGAGGACGTACAACTCAGGACGGTTCGATGTTGATGAATTCTTTTTGTCCAGGACGAATCGGACCGCTTGCGGGCTGTTGAGGCTGACTATCGTTCCGTTTGTGATCTTCAAAGAGAAAACTTCGCCATATTCCTTGGCCCATTTCTCGAAAGTGAGGTGCGCGTAGCTGGTTGGAAAGTCCAATAGGTTACCAACGACTGGGCGAGTTGGCGGTCCAGGTGGGAGGTCAGCGTCGCGTTTTCCGATTTGAAGGACTTTGTACAAAACTGCTGCGCCAGCAACGGCTGCCGCAGTAGAAACCGGGTTGAGAGAGGGCATTTGAAGAGTTGAAATGGGTGAGCTCACTCCATCTCTTGAGCGGGTGTCCCCATATGTGAGAGGGAACCGTTTCCGGATGAGACTACGCCGGCCCACGCTCATTGTTTTCCACTCCAAGATGCCTTCGATACCGTGTTCTCTCGAAGGATCCGACACGTCATACTGCGGAAGTATCTGCCTCTCTGTATTGGCGCTTCTTCTGCAATCAGAGATCACAAATCGTTTCTTCGAGAGGGAACGATCGGATTAAATGAGATCCTCCGCAAGATGATGTCCCGAGAAAGAGCATTCCGCGTTGTCCGGAGACGGAACGAGCTTGATTCAGCTTTAGTTGGCGCTTCCGGGGAGTGGTGGTAGACCCCGACGGCGAAGCTAGGGTGGCCGGTGATTTGGGTTCGGTCACTCAAAATGCCCAGCCTCTTCATACTTATCATAGGTAATATTACAAGTTAAATAGAGGATGTTATAAATAGTTACACGCACGGTCTTTCAAGGAGCTCTATATGTCACCGAACCAAGGAAACCAGATCACCGGAAGAGGGCTCCCGATTCAATGGCTCACTCAAAGACCACATGCTCCGCCTTCACTCTCGCATTCCGCATAAACTCCTTATCGGCATCCATAAGCTCTTGCTCGAAGAGGCTTGTTGTGGTCATAGCATCCAAAAACTCTCGACAAATGAGTTGCTTGTGCTTATCAGAGCGAGGTCGGATGTCACATTTGAACGGCGCAGGGGCATTGGATGACGTCTACGGAAGAAATTTAAAAGGTAGGATGTCAGATGACGGAGAGTTTGCGGGACGGAAAGGGATACTCACGGGGTGGCAATCCATGAAATTTGGTTCAATCACCGAGCCATCGGCGTTCTTCGCCTTCAGAATATCGAATGCCCACAGGATGCGAGCAGTATTAAGGATCTGCAGCAGGAAGAAATGTGTCAGAATTGGTTCTGCGACTAGCCGGATGTTCGACAAACGCACTATTGAACTCTTGCCCAGATGCATGCCAGGGCACACCCTCCTTCCAGCCCCAAATACCAAATCCTTGATATTACTGATCTCCTTTATATCGACATCGTCTTTCACACCCAGAGGGTTAGACAGATATCGGTCCGGATTGAAGGTGTTGGGTTCGTCGAAAAGGTTTTCGTCATGATAGATGGCCCAGACGTTGATGAAAATCGTGCTATCCTTTGGTATGCGATAGTTGTTGTACTACAGAGAGAAAATATAGTCAGGGTCTTTGAAAGAGTCATACAAATGCCGCATTAGACATACGTGGAATTCCTCCGATGCCGAGTGAGGCAACCCCAAGGGACCGAATGGGCGGAGTCGATTGACCTATGAATAATCGAAAAACGGTTCAATAACAAGATAGCAATAGTTTTCATAGTGACGTACCTCGTCATGGACTGCTTTGATATAGGGAAGGTCCTTGATGTCGTCCAACGTCGGCAGGCGGTCAGTGCCAACCACCTTATCAAGCTCATTCTTAGCTTTCTCTTGGACGTGTGGGTGGGTGAGCAGTAGCAGAATCAAATTTTGAAGGAATGTCTTGGTCGAGTCTGAACCCGGCTCGACTAGCGCCTCGCCCAAGTACCTGCAGAAAGTCACTTCCGTGTGAGCGCGATCTTTTTCCAAGCCGATCAAAAAGGTGCTCACATGATCATCTCCCTAGTCGTTCCAAGCTCTTCCTTCCTCTCCAGAAGCGTCTCAATGAAGCATCCGTTGCCCGTCCCGTTTTGTAACCTTCTTTCGCAGCCGCCGACTAGATCATCGTAGTAGTCGCGATGCCGGTCCCGCGACTCGTTGCAGAATGTCTTCCACTTGGCCCACCGTTCAGGTATATATTTAAACGCAGGAATGAGGTCGATCGGAGGAGTGTTTCCAGGCTTCACAAGGTGGTCGAGGTCAGCACTGTTCTGAGCCAAACCCTTGGCAAGCTGGGAGGACATTTGAGGGATTCGTTGGCCAAAGACAATCGACATTACAACGCTAGATGAGTATCGGTGGCAGAGCGTGTAGTGTTCCTATTGGAAGTCGTGAGTATGTCTTGAGAGCAATATAAAGGAAGCTGTGCAAAAACAGGTACGGACCTCAGGTTCCATGACAAGATCGTACAGGAGCTGCGCCGACTCCGCGTATTGGATTGGAAGGTGCCGTGTACAAGCCTTCACGTTCAGAATCTCGGTCGCTGCTTTCCGCAAGGTTCTCCATGTCGGCCCTTTCCGAGCGCACGACGATTATTGGTCGGTGCTCTGGAGAACAATAGGGGTCTGGTTATTACTCACCGTATTTGATAAATCCCAGATGAAGATTCGATGTCACGTAATTTATGACAAAGAAATCTGGTCTATCCGCAGTGACAGAGTTCTTCGTGTCGAGCACGAAGCGCACGGCTTGAGGGGTGTTCAGGACCACGATCGTGCCGTTGGCCATTTTCAGTGAGAAGATTTCTGTGCTCGACTATCGTGAGCGGACCGCGCTACGACAAGGAATGATCCACCCAGGTCTCACCTCCATATTTCTTTGCCCATTCAGCAAATCGCAAGTGAGGCTCGCTGAGAGGAAAATCCGGCAGATTGCCAACAACCGGTTTGGTGGGTGGACCTGGAGGGAGGTCAGAATCTCGTCGACCTATGCGGAGGAGCTCGACAATGCCTCCAACAGCGATGGCTGTTGTAACGGCTGCGAAAGGAGAGATTGATGGCATGCTGAAGGGGAGAGGTAAAGATAAGAAAAATTGAGGAAGAGGGATGGCCGAACTTCCAGTTTTGTACCTTCGGTGGCTTTTCCCATGACCCTGTATCGGGCCGTAAAATCGGGACAAAGGGGTCAAAGGTGCATTGCTGATGGGAATTTGCAATGCCATGCGTTATGCAACTCGCAAAGCTCTCGCTTCTGCCGTCGGAGTGCTGATATGTGCATCTGCTTTCTCATTATGCTTCACTCAGAGGGTAATGCACTCCCTTGGGCTGAGAATGATGTCTTTGCACAAGGCGGACAGCGGTTGAGATGAGAGGGTTCAATCCGGCCCTTAAAGTGACTAATCCGAGGTTAGAGACAAAGGTGCTGAATTGTATTGGCTAAGAACGCACCAGGCACTGCTGCTGTGTCAGCAGTAGAGACTCCCACAGTCGGCTCTGTCGTTCAAACCCCTGTTACGTTCCAGCAACCACCTCTCTAGCTCCTAACATCTCGCCCAACCTATGGACATGGAAAAAAGAGGACACCTCCCAGAGGTGGAGGCTCATATCCCGATTAAGAGGTGCCAAGTTGTGAATGTCTTTGGCCGATTTTCACTACCGAGACACTACGTTTGGATTGTTCGTTTCTTTACATCCATAAAATATCTTCCGCACATCGCTGAGCAACTCACCATAGGGTAGGGGTTTCGTCGCAGCAGCTCTGGTATACTATTACATTCTCAGCAGAGCTCCGACATGTGAGCTCCCGGCATCGTCCAAGCCAATTCCATTTCTCGCAACTCCGTCAAGACCACTCGAATGGGGCGACGTTAATTTCATTCACACAACAGACACACATGGTACGCGTTACACTTCATATTAGAGTCCCAAGATTATTAATGCCACCGTAGGCTGGCTTTTGGGCCACCAAAAGTTCTCGGAACCTGAACCGAACGCGAGGTACATTCTTCGATTCACGCATTCCTTCACCCACATTAATCGCGCCCTCAATGCAGCGGAACCCTCGGAGATCTTTATTCATTTATTCATCACATGAAGGAGTTAGCGGCCACTAGAGGCGCTGATCTTCTCGTCGTAGACTCGGGAGACATGCACGATGGGAACGGCCTCTCAGATGGGTTCCCCGAAGGTGGAGTAAACGGACATGAGGTGAGCAGGAGTCGAAGAGCCTTATACAATCGAGACCGCACAGCTTATTGCTTCAACGCAGACAAACAAGATATTTGCACGAATGCCGTATGATGCCCTGGCAATCGGCAAGTAAGTACAACACGTATTGGTTGATTTTTCTAGGACTTACCCAAATTCATTTCTTTGCTTGCAGTCATGAGTTGTACAAGTACCCAATAACACTAGACGTGTAAGCACTCGCATCATGATCGCGATCATTCATCAACGGGCTTATCTGGCGGACCGCAGTTACAAGAACTTTGCGCCCAAGTGGAAAGGGCGATATCTCACATCCAACGTCAACATCACGGTGGTATCACCTTCTGGCCAAGTAAAGAATGTGCCTGTCGGAGGTTAGTGGCTGTCTCATTTTACGAACCTCACACCTGTACTCACATCTTGTGCTAGAGCGTTACACAAAGTTCACAACGTCCCAGTAGGTCTTTATCCTCTAAATAACAGAGGTGAATTAATGCTAACTATTGCTCTTCTAGGGGGCGGAAAGTCACCGCGCTCGGGGTTCTCTTTAAGTTCGCGAATTACGCCCAGAACACGACCGTCCAAGAACCCGAATTGCTCGTCGCAGAGAAATGGGTATGATATCCCAACTTGACTTCGATGCCGTATCTTGCTAACCGAATTGGCCCGCTAGTTCCAAGAAGTAATAGAAGAAGAACCAGATTTCTTCCTGCTTCTAGGGTATGCCAAACTCTGCAGTGCTGTTTGATGTAGAATCTGATACAGACTTTCCACAGACACATGGCTGTCTATGAAGATAACTGTAGGACTTGAGTTAGAACGATGGCAGCAGCAGCAATACTAATCAGCTTTGCCCATCAGGGCCTGTTGTCTTTGCCGCTATCCGACAACGTCACCCCAACACCCCTATCTTTATCTTTGGTGGTATGTTCAATTATAGCTCTATGGTATCCCCCGTTCTCATATACGCTATTGCTACATAGGTCACACCCACATCCGGGACTGTGTCATGCTTGACGATAGGTCCATGGCTTTGGAAAGTGGGAGGTACATGGAGACTGTCGGTGAGTAAATATGATAGGATCGCTGTCTTGGGTGGCTCTGCTAACACTTCTTTATTCAGGTTGGATGAGTAAGTTTTCTCAAGTCCCCTTTAATCGATGGTGGTTTGACTCGGTCTTTCGAAGGTGCCACGCTACCCTCAAAGGGAAAGGATATGAAATTCTCTCGGCGGTATCTTGACAACAATCGTGTAACGTATGTATTTTCTCAAATTTCTGGTCTTAATACTATAGAATGTCGCAGCTAACTCGTCCTTTCAACAGGTATCAGGCAAGTACCGGTCTCCTCGAGATGCGGAAAGCTGGAGCTTATCCTCCGTTAACAGTACCACACGAACACCACCACTGTAAATTTCGATACTCCCGAAGGAGCGGCAATTACTCGGGGCCTGTGGGACCTGGCTGCGAAGTTCCGTCTTGGTTCCACATTCGGCCTTGTTCCCAAGGATTATTACCTGGACAGGTGGGCGATGCTCTGGGCCTGCATGCGTCAAGTCTTCCGACTAACACAAACGGTCAAACAGAGTCCCATATCCTTCAGAGGACTCTGTTGTATCTTTGTTTATTGACAAGGTAAGTGGTCGTTAGCATGGAAGGTCGCTTACATTCAATGACCGAACACCATCACGGTTCAGGTTCTTCCCATTGTCTTGCCGGCTTCGAACCCAGAAAGAGCTGGGGTTCCTTCCATCATACTGGCCAACGCGGGTTCGCAGAGGTTCGATGTATTCAAAGGACCGTTTACTCGCAATGACGAATGTGAGACAGTTCCCTCACGCATTGGTCGTTAACCTTGCGCTGACGGAACCCAATAGTTATTGTTTCTCCTTTCAAGAATTCATTCCAATACTTAACTCTACCTTATGGAATTGGGAAACATCTTCTCCGCAGGTTAAACGAGTTCGGTGCCTACAGTCAAGCAGTCACCGACGACGATGCATTTGTGGCATCTCGATACAACGCCTGGCGGAAGAAGCAATACGAATCCTTCTCTGGAAGCCTCGTAGACGCTACCGGCGAACCGTTAACTCTTGGATATGTCACAACAGATGTAAGTTCCTGGTTTTCCTCACATTCGAGCACAGAATTAAATCGTATTGTATCGCAAGCAATGCCCCGGTGGGCCAGGCGACGACACCCCACACCGTCCTATACCAGTATTTGACGCTCCGGGATACGTAGGGCACTCGAATATCATCCCGAGTGCCGCCAATACGATTTTGGTCGACGTCATCTTCCTAAACTTCTTCCTCGG
>KN823073.1:45548-62214 GCA_000827465.1 Tulasnella calospora MUT 4182
ACCCCCGAACACGACCCTCCACAATTGAAGATCGCACAGGCTGGAATTCAGCGATCCCATGGTCCGGTCGAAGCCATCCCAAGTGAAGCAATCCAAATGGGCGTCCGTTCCATCTACCGAAGAGACGAGGGACGCACGTGCACCACGGGCATCGGGAGTGAAAGCCAATAATAACTCTGCCCGCAATGATGCTACACACATGTCTCCCATTACACAGAGGCTACCAGGAATCTTTCTACTCATGGTAGGCAGAACGTTTGATCCATACAAAAGATGAAGACTCGTTTTGATCGCATCAATTCTTGCCCTCGCCTCTCAGCTTGGACTTCTCGCTCTTTCTGCTCGCTTCCTATTCAAATTTGATCAAATCTCCAGTATGCTTCCAGTTCAAAGTGGCTTTCAGCATAGTAGCTCTACTCCTCAGATAACATACGAGGTAAGCCGATTGTTCGAAGCTCGTACCAAGCAGCAAAAATCTCACGTCTGGTGCGAAGACCGTCCCAGGATACTTTATTCACGACGAACCAACTTTAAATGTTCATGAATTGAGTCCTGTATGTTTTCTGTGGGATGCGGAGAGCAGGGATGAGGGCCTAATAGACTCTGCCGCCAGCCCCCGCCACGATTTGGCCTTATCGATTCATCTCCAGGTTGGCCCAGGCTTCTATTACTCGTTAACGACCTTGGTTTTGCTTACGAGCGCCATCGATGCATCGTCAGATTACTGGACAAAGTTCAAGGCCACAGTGAAGAAGCTTAACGATGAAGCTGGGCCTTCCTGCTCTTACAAAGTTGTCTTCCTTGGGAGGCACGGAGAGGGCTATCGTATGTTACACGCTAACCGGTCTGGACGAGTACTGTCTTATCAACTTTTCCTATTTGCGCAGACAATGTTGCGGAAGCTTTCTACGGCACTAAGGTGAGGCCATAAACTGGGATCACCAAGGGGGTCGTTAACAGAATTGGACTGCTGCAGGCATGGGATGAGTGGGTATTTCTTTGATGATGCCAGAGGTGCGCTTTGTCACCAAATCTCCCCACCACGCTTTTAGTTATTGGTCACTCCAAAACGGAAACGGAACGATAACATGGGGTCCTGACGCCGAGTTGACCGAGCTTGGCATGGAGCAAGCTCGAATGGCACATACGCGTTGGGTCGCTGAGCTTGACGCTGGGGGTGGGGTACCTCTTCCGACGAAGATATACTCGAGCCCACTCAGCCGAGCAGGCAAGACATTAGAGATAACCTTTAGAGACGTCTCCAATGAACGGCCGCTTATTATGGAGAACCTTCGAGAAGTCATTGGGGTGCATACATGTGACAAGCGGTCTACGCGGTCGAAGATCCATCGAGCCTTTCCGCAATTTGATATCGAGCAGGGATTCACAGAGGAAGACTTGCTTTGGAAGCCGGATGTCCGAGAAACCGACAAAGAGAGGGATATTAGAGTCAGACGAGTATTCGACAAGATTTTGCAGACAGACGATACCTGTGGGTGGTTTCCGGTCGATCTGGTCAGCCGCTTGGCTAACAAGAAATCCTTAGACATTGCGATTGTTGCGCATGGTGGGGTCATTCAGTCTTCGCTGCAGGTGATTGGCCACCGGCCCTATCCTGTGATGACCGGAGGTACGTACATGTTAGCAAGCCAAAAGTTTGTTTTTTTTGTTGACTCTTAGACACTGTACTAGGCGTGATACCACTTTTCATTAAAGTTACGGATGCTTCTTAATTTCACTGCCGTCTAAATTTGATCCGCACCACCTTCTTCATTGGCCCAGCTTCAACACGTCGCGGTGCAACTTCAACGACGCTTCCTTGCATTGCAAGGATGTGCAGCGTCGTCTGCTACGTTGCTTTACCCCTCCACGAGGTTCTCAGACTTGCGAAATCCAGCGCAACCGGCTAAACATCTGAGCGTCTTCGCCGAGCTTGGGTCGAGTAGCTCCATGCCAATGCCTCGGACCCTACGCGTGCAAACGTCTTTGAATTCCGCCCATCTGATCTCATATGCGCACACGGGTCGTACGGTATATTCGTCTTCTGGTGTTAATGGTCCGACAGCGAAAGCGGCATAAGACTGAGGAAGTGATTCGCTGGTGAGATCAAACATCGCCGCCAATCCTCCGAGAAGCACTACCGACCCAAATAGGGCCCTTTGCTGCCAATTCAACTGGCTCTCACACTTCTGAACCACAGCTACTCAAGTCACCCGTATAAGAACGTGGTTCTCTTGGCTGCTGTCTGGTGTTAGCGCGCTTCGCTCCCTCTCATTCTCCACAGTCCTTACCTCGAAACACCCCACTCGCCATGAAGCTCTCCGTTCTTTACTATGGATCTTTGGCTTTCCTCCCATCATTTATTGCCGCTCTTGCCGTCCTAAACGTTGTTCCTCGCAACGAAACTCTCGCGAAGCGAGGCGGCGAAGTGAACTACCTGACTTACTGCTTGCGAGCCAATGTGAACAATATGGCCGACGCGTACCATGCATCGTATGTGGCATGGTATTCAAATGTCGACAACACTCTGAGTGGAAACCCCGTAAGTTGGCATGTATTCGTTCACCGTCTACCCGGATCGTTTATACGCCTCATCCTCTTAGCGCCCAGGTTCGCTTTCCAGCGAATACAGAGACTGGTCCGTCGGAGGTATGCAATTTTTCGCTACCCACGAGCTCCCTTCTTTAACTAATCAGTGCTCGATTTAATAGGTGACTGGCTTACTTGGGAAGGACAACAGCAAAACATATACTTCCCTGACTCTGGGGTTACCGTCCAAACGCATATCGACGGCGGGGCTCAAGACCGAGACTTTACTACCTGGGCTGGCTGGGCTCAGCGTACCTCTGATTGGAAGACGTTCAATTGCTACAGGGTGCGTGACGGGTTTGTAATTTTATCTGGGGTAACTCTGACGGACGTACGCCTGCAACAGGATAACAGTCGATTGGTCTTCTACTTGGACCTCCCCGTTCCAGATGGAACCAACAAAGGCATTTATTGTTGGTCCAGTTACTGGTGTGTGTAGATAGCTTGAACTTGGAGGCATTCTGCTTCAGATCGCGCGTGTTTATCCCTGTTCTGGCCAATCTTTACGAATATTATATTGCATTGGTGCTTATCAATATAACGCGCGACTCGTGATAATTTGTTACCTAGGCTCAGTGTTCAGGTGCACCTTCTATATCCATCGACTCTAAGCTCTCCAGCATGCCCAAGTCCAAGCTTTGGGTTCCCGGTTCCTTCTTCGAACGTCTAGAGGAGGTACGACGCACGGACGGGCCAGGCTCATCCTCCGCATCATCACTATCTTCATCCAAGTCGTCGTAGTCCACTTCTCCTGCAGACTCACTATCGTCTCCCTGGGCCTTGGCTTTCCCTTTGCCTTTGAAGCCGCCCCGGCCTTGTTTCGAGCTATATAGGTCTCCGCGCCCGCGACCACGTCCTCTCGGCCGGCCTCTGCCACGACCTCTGCCGCGACCCCTGCCTCTTCTAGGTGGCTCACCGCTTCCGTCGCCGGAGTTGGCTTTGTCCTTTGGGACCGCTTTCCGTTTTCGAGGACCTTGGAAAAGCACCGGAGGGGGTATGGTATCATCTCCCCCTGCAGGAAATGCTTCTGGATCACGAGGTTTGAGCTGCACGGGCTCAAATGTGATGCGACTTGAAGTGGTTCCCAGGTGGGTGACGAAGCGGCGAGATCGGTTGTTAGGGTCTAGAGGATACTAGAATGAGTTCACTCAGAGACGATAAATGAAGGGCAGAGTTTGGCTCACCGCGACCATCAGCAAATACAAGCTCTGAACCGATGAGAGTATCATGGGTCCCTCTCATAGTGATTCCGGGCAGTTGGAGATAGGGAGTCGGAGTGTCGAGGCCCTTCGAAAGTCTGTCAGCTCACTACTAACGAGAGAAAGAAGTCAAACTTACAATTAGCTTACAAGAGGAGGCATTAAGAAGGAGGTTTTGGTCGATGTTGCCAAGGTCAAACGTAACATAGCTTGTCTGTTCTCCGACCTGTCAATGGGATAGATCTTCACCAAGTGGTTGCTTGCTCTTGCCTCGTATTCATATTCATGATCATCTTCTTCTGGGGGAAAGCTTGAAACCTCCACAGCGTTTGGGAATAGTCCAGCCATGCAACTTTTCACCCGCGTGGCGGTGGTTTGGACGAATTTGGGTTGCGGAGTTCGGTAGCCATTGGCGGCGGGGTAAGTTCACCGAGCCTTCTTTCTGACCGAGTCATGGGGCTGTACATTGCACGTCTCGCGTACTTTGCATAGGAAATGGCTCAGCTAAGTTTAACCGGGTATCAGCCACATGGAAAGTGTGTTATCCCGGTTGTGCAATTTATTATCTGACTCAAATTTGTTCTAGCGAATCTTCCTCAGCAGCCCCTATGGTCTAGTGGTACGATACCCCCTTCGGGTCTAATTCCCGCCAGTTAAACTGGCTGAATTGGGGGTGGTCCTGCGTTCGAATCGCGGTGGGGGCCAATCTTTTGCCCTCCTCTTCAAGCGAGGGCTCCACCGGCCATGCGAGAGTTGGTGTGGTGCGAACTGATCATGAGCGAAGGCAAGACGTTTATTTTGCTCCGCCTTGGGGTGAAACTCTGGTCACCGCAGCCCAACGGCCTCCGGCCCCATCTATCCGTAAGGTTATATCTTGCACGTTCTCGGGAGGCCGAGTCGTAGCTGGCCCGAGTCGAGGTGTTGAAAGTACGTTTGAAGTGGCCGCTGCCACAGTTTTGCCGATTCTCCCCGTTTCACGCGCTACGCCTCCGCTCTACGAGATAAGGGCAGGTACAGGTATACTCACCGAAACCTCCTTTGGAATACAGCAAGGTTTTCCGATGCACTGCCATCGATTCTACTCAATCTCTCGGCATTTTTCAATAGCACCACCTCGTGTATCGCTTGCTCGCGTTGTGATTTGTCAACGAGCTCTTCAACGGGGCCCCTCCATCTGCTTCGCAGACGAATGCGGCTGAACCAAGAGCACCAAGGTTGTCGGAGAACAAGCGCAGGCCTGCGTGGCCCTGCACTCCACGACAACCTTGAATGTGGTCACTCTTGTTGACGCACATGGGCACTGCAACCCGGGTGTGCATAAAAGAGGAGCCTCTCACTCCATCGTCGAATCCTCAGCACCTCCGCACTCTAATCCAACAGTGAGTGAGACTTCCCTGCCGAAGTTCCATCGCAGCGGGACTGACTCCAGTTCTTCTCTAGAAAGCCTCCCAACTCCATCTCTGAGACCCTCGGGACATCCCCTCGACCTTCTCTCACCAACCTTTAAGTACGTTTCGACTCACAACATACTTCCTTCCACGAGCCTGACCAGAATCGGTTCTTTTCCCCAGCTATGCCTATGGACGAAATGATCGACGATGCCATTGCCTGCCCATTCTGTGGCGAGGGCGCTTACTCCCAGTCCAACAAGGCTGCCCTGATCGCCCACATCCAATCGCATTCATAATAGAGCTTCATCTTATATATTGGTCTAATTCGTGTATTCTGGGGATTTGTAATGATAATACGTTTATTTGGGGATTTACTCGACCGGTGGGAGGCCTTGATGTTGCAGTCGAATGTCGAAATGGACAAGCTTACATCATCAGCGAGCGTTCATCCAATCACCGTCGTTTCAATCCCAACTGCAACCTCTCTCCCCTTCCCGTATTTCTCTCCCGTCCCGCTCCTTCTATCCCTTCAATGATCCGGTCAGCAGCAGGTGCGCGCTCACTAAATGTAATCATTCATGGACCAGCCTCTGAAAATTACTTGTAATAGTGCACGCTGGACGATCTTTGCGACGTCCAACGTCACATGCGAAAGTTGTCGCCTCAAGAGGGCTCGCCACCGTCGCTGATCCACCAGTCCGACACTATGGCGGCCTAAAAGACCAAGACCGTATATTCCAAAATATTCTCAGCCGACATGACCATGGTATTAAAGGCGCTATGGTACGTCCCGAGTTCAGCCGGCCGTTCGGCTCTCGCTGAAAACATCCCACACTGCAATAGGCTCGCGGTGATTGGCATAAAACAAAAGATATCCTCCTCAAAGGAGACTCTTGGATCATTCAACAAATAAAGGACTCTGGTCTGAGAGGTCGTGGAGGTGCCGGCTTCCCTAGCGGATTGAAATGGAGTTTTATGAACAAGCCTGGTTGGGAGAAGGATCCTCGGTACGCATCTGAGACATTCCTCTACACGATACACCCTTCTAATATTTGACTTATAGTCCCCGTTACCTCGTCGTCAACGCTGACGAAGGTGAACCTGGTACTTGCAAAGACCGCGAAATCATGCGAGGCGACCCCCACAAATTGGTTGAAGGCTGTCTCGTTGCTGGTCGCGCCATGAACGCCACCGCTGCTTACATCTACATCCGCGGAGAGTTCTACCAAGAGGCGTGTCATCTTCAGCAAGCCATTGACGAAGCCTACAAGGCTGGTTTCATCGGCAAGAACGCCTGCGGCTCCGGTTACGATTTCGACGTCTACGTCCACCGTGGAGCAGGAGCCTACATCTGCGGAGAGGAGACCGCTTTGATCGAATCGTTAGAAGGGAAGCAGGGCAAGCCTCGTCTCAAGCCCCCGTTCCCCGCCGATGTCGGTCTTTTCGGTTGCCCCTCCACCGTGGCCAACGTCGAGACCGTCGCTGTTGCCCCAACCATTGTCCGACGAGGTGCAAGCTGGTTCGCTTCCTTTGGCCGTGAGCGGAATCAAGGAACGAAGCTGTACTGCATCAGTGGTCACGTCAACAACCCCTGTGTCGTCGAAGAGGAGATGAGCATTCCTCTCCAAGACCTCATTGAGAAGCATTGCGGCGGTGTCATCGGTGGATGGGATAACCTCTTGGGCATCATTCCTGGTGGATGTTCAGTGCCCATCCTCCCCAAGCCCATGTGCGAACAAGTGCTGTAAGTATACGTAAAAAAATTTGTCTCGGCTTCATATTGACCCTATGCGACAGCATGGACTTCGACTCGCTCAAAGACGCCCAATCTGGTCTTGGAACTGGTGCCGTCATTGTCATGAACAAGAGTACCGATGTCGTTGCCGCTATTGCCCGGTTCTCCAAGGTATGAGGACGGTGTTTCTTGAGATAAAGCTCTGGTTAACATTTTCCTCCACCAGTTCTACAAGCACGAATCTTGCGGTCAATGCACGCCATGCCGAGAAGGTACTACTTGGATGATGAACATGATGGACCGCTTCGTCGAGGGCCGTGGACATGAACGTGAGATCGACATGCTGCTGGAGTTGACGTACGTTCCCTTCTCGTCCTAGCTCGGAGTGCTTTATCTGACTTGTTTCATTCAACACAGCAAACAAATTGAAGGTCGCACGATTTGCGCTCTCGGCGACGCTGCCGCATGGCCTATTCAAGGCCTTATGAGGCACTTCCGTGAGTTTTGCGGGTTTCCGAGGCACTAGTGTCCGTGCATCACTGACTGGACTCTTTCGCCAGGTCCTGAAGTTGAGAAGCGTATCGCAGACTACCGGGCCAAGCACGGCAAGGTTCTCTTCGGTGGCAAGTTGGTCAGCGACGTCGATGGAACGCATGCTTTGCCAGACAATATGGGTGCTTTCCTTCCCGAAGTCGAAGCTCCCAAAGCCCAGTCACCATAATCCTGTCCGTTACTAGTGTCGATCGATATTTTCATCTTATTTTCATTTTTTCGTCCGCGATCGGAAATATTAGATGCCCAGTCATCATGCTGGTCGGTTCTGTATAGATTGGGTGCTGCGAGGGTTTGGATGCAGATGGGATTTTAAGAACATAACACCCAGCCATTGCTCCGCTCCACAGTGTCAAGGCGTTACACCACTGAAGTTCCAGCTTGCTTTCTGGCCAATTCTAGATGCCATCGCTCGACGACCAACTTCACGATATCCGTCCACTCCGTCATTGCACCCACTCCTGTGAGACGAACATTGTAATCAGTATCAAGTTGTCATACTATTACCCTCCAGATTTCTCGACTCACCGACATCGCCACATGCCAGGTTCTTTCCGATAGGCCCAACAACAGTGTAACCGATAACTTCTTGCACCGTTTTCAGGTGAATTGCCGTTAAAGGATGATTGTACATCATCGTGTTCATTGCTGGGAAGACAAAAGTCGGCGTGGATGGGTCTAAAGCGCGAAGCAGGGAAGTCTGTACGTTCGGTTCGTAAGCGGTCAAGGAGGATTGTCGTTGCAGGTGCTAGACGATGGTGCTCACAACAAGATTATCACAAATCCCTCCGGCAATCTTGGCTAAAGTGTTTGCCGAGCATGGTGCGATCAAGACGACGTCTGCCCAGCGTCGAAGCTGGTAAGGGATTCCGTCAAGCGTCCGTTGAACGTTGAGCTAGGGATGCCCACTCGCCTCAATATGTAATACCGGATCCCCAACCTTCTTCCAGCTCTAATTTAGAAAAAAAAGCTATAAACAGGGTCCAAGAGCACGAAGCCAAGGCGCAAGCTTACACTCCATTCATCGTCGTCTGTCCAAACCCGAACCTGACGGCCATCACTAGTCGCGGAAAGCTTGTCGATGTTATCCCTGTTGTAGAAAACTAAACTGGACTTCGTAGCAACTACTTGGATCTGAACATCCTGATACTAAAAATGGCAACAAAGACAAGAGATATACCCATTTTAGGTGGTTAAGCGGTGAGTTGGAGGCTCTCACCGACCTCTAGCAGCTTCTCCACTATAAGGCGAGCTTTAATAGAAGCGACACTCCCGGTCGTAATCAAAAGCACATGTACTGATCCAGGTACTCGAGATTCAGCTGCTTTAAATTGCTCTGCCATCTGCAGTGTTTGGTCTTGGTCAGATGTGGTCGCGGGGGCTGAGTAAACATCAACAGGGCGCGCACTCGGCTTCACCGATCATAAATCCGGTGGTGATAGAGATGCATTAGTAAAGAACAAGGATGTAAGTACAAGAGACGACGACGGCCAGCCAGGCTATTACAAATATCTTGGAAAAGCGTTTGAACAATTGCAGACAGGCCTAACCGTCAGACGAAGGATCCCCGTTCCTAGTTCCGATGTGTTGTGTGGTTGAAGATAAGCTCGTCATGAAAATAGAAGAAAATAGAAGAAAATCATCCGACGTCTCCCTTCATCGTTCCTCTACGCCACCGGCACCATCATCATCATCGTCCGATGCTTCAGCACCCGTCTCGGCACCCTCGGGGTGGGGAATATCGAACTTGTTTCGGACCACGACAAAGTGCTTCAGCAACTTGCGCCTCGCTCCCAAAGCCGAAATGCCCAATTCTTCCAATTCCTTGTCGTTCATAATAACCAAGTCCTTCCAATTCTTGCCTTGAACGACGGGAGTGTACTTGTGCAACCTCAAGGTATGGAACCAGGTCGGGATATCGTTCAAGAGAGTGATGTTGATATCGTCGTCCTTCAATTGCGCTTTGGGCTTGGCAGCTGGGCGACCGGCCTTGTTGGCAGCTCCACCGCGAGCGGATGCGGATCCTTGAGCACCTGGAGTGCGTGCTCCGCCACGGGGAGGACGGTTGTTAGGTCCTCCTGGTTGGCCTTGAACTCCCATTCCCATGCCCATTCCAAAGTTGCCCATACCCATTGCCATGGGGTTATTAGGGAAGCCTCCTCCGAGCTGAGGACTGAACGCTCCTCCCAACTGAGCAGCAATCATCTGGTTCTGAAGAGCCTGTTGTTGTTGCTGCAAGTTGGCCATATCGCCTATACTACCCATGCCCATTCCGCCGTACATGCCGCCGAAGCCGCCCATGCCCATGCCCAAGCCCATTGCGGGGCTAATGGGACCGCCGGTGAAGCTGCTAGCTGCGGTCGACCCAGCGTCGCTTCCGCCGAAGCGGGCAGAGCCTGCGTTGGACGGACTGCGGTTGCCCGCGCGCCAGGACGGTCCGCTGGCGGTGCTGCTGCTAGAGTTGGCCTTCCACTTGTTGGTAGGAGGCGCAAGGCTATTTCCGTCATCCTTATTGGGGGTCTTGGGCGCGCCGTTGGCGGGACCCGGTCCAAGGGAAGTACCACCGCTCGTGGATCCGGTGGGGCCTTTGGAGTCTCGCTTGAATTTCTTAGCGTCGTCGAGGACAATGCCTCTGGTAGGAGCTCCATTGCCCATATTCCAATTGGCCAACTTGGACGCTGCGGCATCGAGCGTGGTTGCCTGACCTCCGAGAGCATTTCCGTCGCCGAACATGGGGACCATCGGGGTGTTGACCATCGATGCCCAGTTGCCTCCGACCATGGGGGAGAGCTGATCGTTCAACCTCAATTCTTGCATGGTGAGATCCAAATCGGCACCCGCAGTATCATCAACGGAACCGGAGGCCTGGCGAGGGGAGCGAGCGAACTGGCTGGCAAGACCTGTAAAGTCTGTGCTCTTGGGTCTGACGGAAGCGCTGGAGGGGGCGAGATCGCTCGTGGCTGGAGACGGAGCACGCTCGGCCACCTGAGCAAGGGAACTTTGTGACCAGAGGCTCTGAGGACGTCCGCCCTCCGAGATTAAAGGACCGGGGGCGGAGAGGCGATGATTGTTGGCTTTGAGTCTAGCGCGCTGCTGAGCTAATTGAGCGGCCGCCTCATTGTTGCCCTTGGAGGCCGAGTCAGGGGAGAGATACGTCGAAGGATCGACGGATAAAGACTGTCGGCTAGCTGAGGTAGGCGTTCCAGGTCCAAACGAGTTCCGCATTGGGGACTGGGGCAACCCCGGAGATTTGAGGCCCATGCTCGCGAGTTTGGCCTCCATCTGCGACTGCATAGATGAACCCATCGCAGGGCTGAGAAGAGCGGTCATGGGATCCGAACGAGCCATCTGCTGGAGGACGGTGATGAAGAAGCGGATCTGGACTTGCGTGGAGTGCTGAAGAAGCGAGTAAAGAGCAGCGGTGCGCTCGGCCTCGGAAAGGACTCTGAACCCTGATCGACAATTTGATTTTAGGATTACGCATTCGAATCGGACAGCACGCGCAAATTGACGTACATTGTTCGATGGCGCTAAGTTCTTCTTTGAAGTTTACATCGAGCGAGGCAGCTGCCATCTCTTCCTGCAAGGAGGTAACCATGCCGTCAGTCCCATTACAAACGACGCGCAATCGGTTCAGAATACGCACCAAAGTCGCCTCGTAGTTTTGCAGATTCTCGAACCATTGATCAATCGCTTCGGATTCTGGAGTCTGGAACGCGCCTGGTCCAACACTCAAAAGTTCGCTGGTCGGACGAGCGCCAGGTGTAAACTCCCTCCTAGTCGCGATTGGAGCGAGATTCGCCGCTGCGTTGGCCGCAGTACCGCGCGGCTGGGGCTGCAGTGAAGCTCTAGGATTCCCATTATGAGGGCCCGGTGAAGGGGACGGGCTGGTGGACGGGGGCCGCAACGACATGCGCTGGCTCGGTGGTAGGGTGAACGCTTTTTTTAGATGAGATAAAGGGCTCTAGGCCTCGCTGAGAGACGACTTCGAGTCGAAGTGTTGAAGAGGAGGGGGATGATATGAAAAAGAAGGCTGCAGGTGGACAGCGGACCTGCCGGTCTGGTGGACTCTGTCTCTCCTGTTGCGGGGTCAAATGTGAGGACGATTGAGAAAAAGAGATCGATGAAGGAGGTTGGAATTTTGAAAAAGGATGTGTGGTGGAGGGTGGCCTTACCTGAGAAGCGAAATACACAAGGGCTTTGGAGGCTGGCTCGTCTGCCGCAAACGCCTTTGTCCTGCTTGGCTTGGGGGTTGGTCGTCGTTGAAGAGATCCTTCACAGGCCACGCGCTCCATTTGGTCTTTGACCGCCCGAAACACCTCCGCCTCAGCCGAACCCGCGACTACCCCTGCATTAGAGATGTTTAGAACCACGCACGGCCTAATTCTTGGACACCCCGACGGCGTTCTGGTTACACTTTCAACACGAACGAAGGAGTTCTTCTGGAGGAGAACACTCTTCTCAAATTCTACGACGCTTTCGCCCCTACATTCTGCGGAGATAGTCCCAGATCACGAATTGCAAACCCACTCCAAGACACGTTTTTACTCACCCCTCTCGGCTTGTAGAAGACCGGGTTCGGCATGCAACGGGTATTCTGCGTCCAATGGCTTATCCGAGCAGCTTTGGCGCCCGATGGTCAGACCTGAGCCATCCTCCACCAGCGCCCCAGTTCGGGCCGGTTAAGGCAACGTCCAAGGTAAAATTCAGCGTGCATACGGTTCATTCGAAGTTTTGATTCAAGTCTACTTTGGTATCGTGCGTTGGAATTGGTCGTACGGTCGTTGGTTGGTTGTCTCCTAGCGAGGTGGAACCCCCAAACGTGTCATGTGCTTGGAAAGGACGGTAAAGAAGATCAACGCTATCATCATGAGACGCTCGAATACCAGAAGGAAAGGTCTAGAATTACGCGACTAACACGAGTACAATTTTGTGGAATCTCCCAGGAAAGCCATGTTCTCTTGTTCGGACGTAAAAGAAGTTAACGATTTGGGCCTGTAGCCGGGAATCTGCGAATCTGCCATTACTGGCTAACCTTTCTACCTTTTCGCATTATGTGTAGTATCTAACACTTTTTACTTACCAAGAATCACGTCATCCACTCAGACACCGGCTGCGCTTTCCCTGCTGTATATAAATGAGTCCGCTGCCGTGAAGCGCACATGGCATCGTAAATCCTCCAACTCCCCCCACCCCCTACCGTCCTTTCATCACCTCTCTCATCACCCAACCACCATGCAAAGCTTCCCATCATCAAGAGCTAGCTCTCGAGTCCGTACGAGTACTGGCCCCCGCAACGGCGTGACATCGATCACGACGTCCCCGACAATCCCAACGAGGATTATCAACCTGCAGGACGGCGAGAGCACACCCATCGGCCCCGAAACCCACCCTGCAGTCCACGCTGGACGCGTCGCCCTCGTGACTGGTGCAGCATCTGGTATCGGATTCCAGCTATGTAAAGAGCTCGCAGCGTAAGTCGAGATCGGCCGAAAGGACCTTAGACGCGCCACAACAGCCTGTTGGAGCAACCTTTTGGTGACCAATGCTTTTACCACAGCCTCGGCTTGCGTATAGTGATGGCGGATAATAACGAGGACGACTTGAAGGCGTCCGCCGAGGAGATCGCAAAGATTGCGGGACAACCTAGCGACGTCCTCGCTATCCCCACAGATGTCAGCCAAATCGACCAAGTCGAGCGCTGTGAGAGCACCTCCGAGTCAGGAGATTTTGCCATGGGCAATTAAACTCCGCTATTCTCTTTCCTTTTTCAAGTGCGTGATCACGTTTTTGATACCTACGGCGAAGTGAGTAATTCGGCGCCTACGTCACTCGGGGGTCCGCTAACGAGCTCGGCAGGTCAACGTTCTTTTCAACAATGCTGGTATTGGTCTCTACGGAGGTAGGCACTTGGCCACGTTGCTGGCGTTAGTCCTAGCTGATCAGATTGGGTCGCTTAAAGGTGCCTTGAGCGGTCTCGACAACTGGCGCAAGATCATGGATGTCAACCTCTTCGGTGTACGCGACTTCGTATCGCTTCCGACAAACCCTACAGAGTCTGACACTTGAATATCTAGATTCTAAACGTTCTTCAAACATTCACGCCAAGTATGATCCACCAAGAAAACCCCTCCGTCATCGTCAACACAGGATCGAAACAGGGCATTACGAACCCTCCGTACGCCTCTTTTTTCCTTCCTATTGTTGCCGTCATGGCATAGGTGGATATCGTTCACCCTGACGTTCTCGCCACGTCTCTCTTGCTCCTACTCTCTTTCCTCTCCCCATCCTTCCCTTCAATCACGAAGTGGAAACGCCGCGTACAACGCATCGAAAGCTGGTGTCCGTATCCTCACGGAGAACTTGGCTAGCGAGCTGAGACAATCTGGAGGAAACTTGACAGCACATCTCTTCGTGTACGTCGAGCTGTTCTATCGAAGCGAGCGTGGAGATATTCTAACTTGCTTTTTGCCTTCGCGGGGGACGTATATAGACCCGGGTGGACTTACACACAAATGACCGGTGCAACATCGTATGACTGCAAGGGCGAGAAGCCCCCAGGTGCTTGGACCGCTGAGGAAACCGTCTGGTACATGCTCAACAAACTCCGAGAGGGGAAATTCTACATCATCTGTCCCGATAACGAGACTAGCGAAGTACGTCTTTCTTTTCTACCTCTCCCCTTCCTTTCCAGGTCATTTGTTGACTCCGGGCTTTCGCGTGTAATCACCCAGGACCTCGACCGTCTCCGCATCAAATGGGCCGCGGGTGATATCGTCGAAGGTCGCCCGGCTCTTAGCAGGTGGCACCCCGAATGGAAGAACACCTTCGAGGAGTACGTCTCCAGCGGTCTCAACCACTTTGAGGAACGCAGAGTTCTGAAGGAGAGGAGGGGTACCAAGACACCCACCGCCCAGGGAGATAACCTCTAACCTTTGCATCTGCGCGCGTCGTCTGGGGCGGTGGATTTGGAGCGTGTTGGTTGGTGTTGGCGTTGAAGCCGTACATGAAATCTTGATGAGCCTTTTGGAACCTTGTATCGTGGATATATTCTTGAATCCCTCCTCAACCTAATGTAGTTGCCAAATTGAGTTCGAAATGAACAGTTCCGAAGTCTCTTCATTAATTTAGAGGGCATCCATCGTGGACGCCGAAACGGGCAACATGGGCACCAAATTTCCTGGCCCATTAGAATTCAATGGGACATAATAAGTAATCTCGCTGGGAATACTTACTTTGTCAGGTCAAGCGCCTCCGGTACTGCGACTGGCAAAGTTTCGGGGCCTGACCGGCCTGAACGTCGTTGCCCGTTCGAAAGAAATGAACGGTTCAAAATCCGTCGCAAGCTTACTCTAGCTTGCTCTACAGCTATTGCAGTTGCGCATCTCCTAGTGATACATCTGGTCGGCAACTCCCCCACGTGATGTGATGTCAAAAAAGGAAATCGCGAAGAGGACCGCGTCGGTCTCAGAAGCCGGTCAGAGCATGGCAGGTAACGACTTTAGCATCGGAGGGTTAAGTCCACCACCACGAGGCTGGTGCCGTGGGCCATTGAGACTGAGAATTTGCCGCTCTCGCCTGAGATCGAACGGGGAGGGCTAGACCCCTCTTCGCCAGCTTTGTACGTCGTTTTCAGAACCTGGACGCGACAGCGGCGGCACGATTTCATTGCAGGAAGATGGAGCGAAGGGGTTAAAGAAACCCACATGAGCAAGGCTCGCTAGGAACGTTGGTCTGCTGTTTCATTTCTTGGGCTTCAAACGTGTTAACGCAATGGACGCCGAGGGGAGGGCAATGATGGCACAAGATGTCGAATGCAGTCCGATGACCCAGCCTCCGACCCTACCAAAGGTGTCCGTGACTCGCTGAATAAGTGATGGACTCCGGGGGCGGCTGAGCTCTACACCGGTCCGAGGATTGTGTCCTGAGGAGGGATGCCACTGCTGACCTGGGCGGCTTAGCTACGCGAGCCCAAAACGCCGCTGCGCGCAGAAACGTGACCTCCTGACAAGCCCTTGTCTGCGGCTCACGGGGCACGGCGCTGCTACTGTAAAACCTGTGCGGGAACAGGGTCAACTGCTACTTCGCGAAAAACAACAAAAGGGATCGTCTGCTGATGAAGGCGTTTCGATGACCTGAAGGCGGCGATTTGTTTGTGGCCTGAAGACATGTGAGCGTTGCGTGATCAACCCCGGACCTTCGACGCGTACCCAACCCCAAGGCGTCTGAGAGAGTAGCAATACGCGAGGGTCAAGGTCATTCTGTCGTAGCTTATGACCTGTTACGGAGGAAGCGTGACTTGTTTAAGATTATCATCAGTATAAAAAGGACTAGCCTCGACTCTAAGCACTTCCATCCTTCCCCCTCTACCTCCCATTTCTCCCCCTCTTGCACGCTCCTCGTCGCTACATTTTCCTTCATCATGAACGCATCAGAAACCAGTGGTACCGCCACTCCCAATGACGGTCAGGTAGGCACCATCGTCCATACCGTTGCCGACGCGATCGACCTAGACTGAACCCTGGTCACGCGCCATTAAGCTCAACAGCGGTACCAAGACTCCAGGACGCCAGTACCTCTCCGCTGGAGGACGCCCTGGAGGCTCACGAACAGGCAGCGAAACCCCATCTCATCGCATCGAGAACGAGCCGTAAGTCTCGGTGGCGATTTGCAATCGTCCCTTCCCCGCATCTGCTTGTCTGCGGCGCCTAACCTGTCATCTTTTCTATCTCTGCTATCCAGCGGCTACACGACCCCCGTGTTCAGCGGCAAACTCGCACAACAAAAACTAGTTGAAGCTAAACTCACTTCTTCTGGATTCATCCCTCGGAATCTCGTCACCGGGGAAGTTGGTTGGTTCTACGAGTGAGTGGATATTCCGATCAGGGGAACGATGTACCTTTTTCATGCTGACGGTGATGCTCTCGACATAGAAACCTCGGCATCGACGACACCTACTTTGCCAACGAGTCTGTGGATGTCATCGCTGGTCAGTTAACCTTGCTCTTTTTTCATTCCGTTCGAAGTTCATTCCGCTGATAACAATATTTCGTTCTAGACCACATCATTGCCCTCTTTGGCGCGAAACTCCTCGCTTACACAAAACGCGATCCTGCCCAACTTGTAATCGATCTCGAGAAGATCACAGAAGAGGGGCAAGACGGCAAAGAAGGTGCTGTTTTCATCCACACTTCCGAACC
>KN823073.1:77487-114944 GCA_000827465.1 Tulasnella calospora MUT 4182
TCGTGCCTGTTTGTACGATGATTCAGCCTCCATGTATCTGCATCGAGAGCCATAGATTTCTCCTGCTCGGGTATAAGATGATGTGGCCTGGATGTATTGGACCCGACGGAGGTAAACCTCTCCCAGGGCGTACAAGGCTTTTGCTTGACCCCCAGCATCGCCGATGCGATCATAGATGTCTTGTGCTAGCCGGTAATATGGTTCGGCCTCGGTTGACGGGCTGTAGACCTCTCCTAGACCATATGACGCTTTTGCTTCACCCACAGAATCACCGATGCGCGCGTAGACGTCTATTGCTTTCCGGTGAAATGAATTGGCCTCAGCGTATTTGAATCGGAAGTGGTATATTCCTCCTGCTCTGGTGTAAGATGATGCGGCCTCGGTGTGCTTGGATTGATGGAGATAGACCTCTCCTAGGGCGTGCAACGCTTTCGCTTGACCCAAAGCATTGCCGATGCGAGTGTATATGTCTCCTGCTTGCTAGTACTATGATTCGGCCTCGGAATATTTGGTTGATGGCGGTAAGCCTCTCCTAGGCCGTACGACGCTTTCGCTTTCACCCACACCATCGCCGATGTGAGCATAGACGGCCTGTGCTTGCCGGTAAAATGAATTGGCCTCGGCGTATTTAAATAGAGAGTAGTATGTCTCACCTGCTCGGACGTAAGATAATGCGGCCAGGATGTGCTTGAATTGATGGTGGCACATCTCTCCCAGACCGTACAGCGCATTTGCTTGCCCCCCCCACGATCGCCGATGCGAGTGTAGACGTCGTAGGCTTGGGCGTACGATGACTCGGCCTTGGTGTATTCGGACTGATGACGACAGATCTCTGATAGACAGTATAGCGCATTCACTTGGCTCTCATGATCGGCGATGCCAGCGTAGACGTCGGAGGCTCCGGCGTAAAATGACATGGCCTCTATGTATTTGGATTGGTGATCATAAATATCACCCAGGCGGTGCATTGCTTTCGCTTGACCCTCTACGTTACTAATGCGAGTCTTGATCTCCAGCACTTGGTTGCAAAAATTCTGCTTGCGCGTGTTTAGACTGGGCGTAATTGGCATCTCTAAGCCCCAATAATGCGTTGGCTAGCCCTACATCATCCCCGGTGCGAGCGTAAATGGTTTGCACTCGGCTAAAGAATTCTTCGGCTTCAACGAACTTGGATTGAAGCTGGTAGACATTTCCTAGGCCCAGGAGTGCGTCGGCTCGGCCCTGCTCATCACCTATGCGAGTGTAGGCCTCTTCCGCCTTGATGAAAGCGTCAGCGGCGTCGTAGTCCTTCGATTGAGCCTGATAGATATGGCCCAACGCACACAACGTGCTCGCTCGACCCTGGTCGTCACCAAGACCATCGTAGATAGCCCGTGCCGAAACAAAAGAGGCTTAGGCTTTGGCTTCGGCAAATTTGGATACACGATGGTAGACGGCTCCTAGCCCTCGTAGCGTGTTCGCTCGACCCAGATCATCACCGATGCTAAAATACGTGTCTCGCGCTTGGGTACAAAACTGTTCTGCCTCGGCGTGTTTGCACTGAGTAGCAGAGATGCTCCCTAGCCAATATGATGCTTCCGCACTTTCACCTCGGTCCTCTTTACTGGTAGCAACCTGGAGTACTTGCTGGAAGAAAGCGGCGGCATCTTCGTAGCGAGCACCCCCGTAATGCATGCGACCCATTTGTAACAGAAGTCGACTGACTGCAGCTCTGGAGTCTGAAAGCAGCCCACCTACTGGAGGTAGAGATGGCTGAGAGAGGGGCGTATTAGGAGATGCCTGGCAAAGTGACTGACAGACTCACCACCCATTTAAATTTGACCCCGTCACAACACCGAGAAATGCTAGGCCTCTCTCTATGATCCAGTGCCCAACAATCCGTCATCAAGCTGCAAAGCCTGACGATTTGAGATAGCCGTTCGTCTCCACTGGCAGAAGGGACTTGGCCTTCAATCACCCTCAACGTAATAGCAGTTCCTGAGTCAAGTTCAAAAGGCTGACCTCCCAACACACCCATCCAGCTGACCAAATGTCACTTGATAAACCCGGATGATCCCCGTTCACGACCTCAGGAGGGGCCCAACGAAGTGACCAAGCGGGCCCGTTAAAGTGAGCTGATTATCAGTTGCAACGACTTGTATTCGGGAGCGATCTTCCTTAAGAGTCGGATGACCATTCACTCCCTGGCCGCTCCCTTCGCCTGTGTCTCTGGCTCTCGACTCTCTTACGACACGAACTGAGCCAAAGTCGGTAATGATAGCACGGTATGACGAGTTAACGAGAATGTTAAGCTATCGCGTCACTGACATGAGATACGAGGCGATGACTGGGTGTAGAACGAACAACGCACCGACTTGAGGTCGCCATGGCATATCGGCGATTGGCGAGTATGGAGATACTTAAGACCATCAAACGTGTCCTGGATCTGTAGTAAATAAATTATGGGTTTATGAATCTCTTTTACGCTAAATGTTCACTTACGAGGGAAATGCGTTCGGGAATCTCCTACTGGCTGTTCGCAAGGAATTCGCTAACGTTTCCGTTCGGTTCCCATCGCATAACTATCCGAGCTTGTCCATTTTCAAAGTCTTCAACGAACCCGATTAACTGGACGATGTTCTCGTGAGCAGCAGTTCGACTTCGTGGGTAAATTCCTAGGTGCATGGCCGTAAGCCCCTCATAATACGCCTAAGACTTTTTTTCTTACATTAGAGAACCAATGATTATTGATACCTCCGTGATACGCAAGTTTTTCACCGCAACTTGCTTCTTCTGACCCCAGATTCTCCGCCGAAATGTTGCCTGAACTACTTCGGCTTTGCCACCTCTTTTCTGCGGCCCCGACGAGATCATATTGATTGCGCTAGGCTGGATCCGAAAGCACGACAGCTTTCCGAGTCTCTTCCGCTGCACGTACCCCCATTTCGTCAACTGTTTGAATCTTCGAAGAACGAGAAGTCAGACTTACGGCAGAGAGCTTCCTTGAGCGTGTTTCATTAGTGACTGCCTCTGGATCACTCTGTTGTAAGTCAGCGCGTTCATCTCTTGCAGCTATTCCATCCCTGGATGGGATCTCGAGCTGAGAAGCTGGAGTCTGGGGACTACGGTTGTAGAAAGGTCCAAGAAGCTTTGAGATGAATATCGGCATTAATTAGAAAGATCGTTGAAGGGGGTTTAGAGCCGACAGTAGTTTGTGCAAGGCGGGAAAAGGGATTGTCGCGATTGACCTTCGAGTAGGTTTATGAAGCTTGGGGGAAGGTGGGGGATGCAAGTTAACAATCCCCTAAATGTCAGTCTGGTTCAGTTATGTGCTGATGTGCCACTTGTACCACCACGGTGCCTTGCTTACGTCATGAAGTCTTACATAATCACCCAGAGAACACATACCCTGAGCGCTAGAGGAAGTGCCTCAAGTGGAAAGGGCGGATTAGGTACTGCACATGAGCAACATATACAGGATAGTCAGAAAGAGCCAGACTCCAACCCACCGCTCGCAGACGGATTTAAAACTCCGTCTGCCCGTGACCGTTAACGTCAAACTGCCCTTTCTGCCACACCCCTAGTGCCCGCCCCTCCCCTCCGCGATTCGGTCAGAGTATCTTCGTCCAACCCTCCGTTTTAGCGCACTTACGTGCGGCGGGTCTCCACTCTGGTCGGAACTGTACCTTGGCGTCCTTAAGACGTTGTTCGTAGCTTGAGAAGACAAAGAAATCACACACCACCACCACCACCACCACCGCCACCATCACCATCAGTGTGATTCTTGTTATATTTGTAAGAGATGGGCGCGATTATCTCGACAGAAGAAAGAGTAGAACTGGAGAGGAGTATGGCCATCGACAAACAGCTCGAGGACGACAAGAGGCACCTTGGACAAGAACACCAGGTGTTGCTACTAGGTGTGGTTCAACTTTGTTGCGTAGATGACTTCTGACATGTACCAACCTACTATGCCATGGGCGGCGTGCTACGTGGATAGGCACCCCAGGATCCGGCAAGAGTACGATCATGAAACAGATGAAGATCATTTACCAGAACGGATATACTCCCGACGAGCTGGCCACATTCCGCCTCATTATATACCAGAACCTCGTTGATTCAGCAAAAGATATCGTTTTGGCTATGAAGAAGCTTGGCGCGGAATGTGTTGATGAGACCAATCGAGTGCGGCGTCAGTTTTATCCCTGCTGCATCGAACACAGCCCCAGACTCATCCGCATTCCTTCTCTCCCCCGTTGCCCCGCAACCATTTCAAATACCCAACACTCCAACAATTTCATCCACACCAGGCATATGCGGCGCAAATCCTTGAGTATGAAGTCGGGTCCGACCCATCATTCCGCCTCGCACCCGACATCGCCAAAGCCATCGACTCCGTATGGAAGGACCCCATCATTACCACCCTCATGGTCCATCGTTCCAAGTTCTACCTCTTGGATTCGGCCGATTATTTCTTTTCTGAGGTGCATAGGATCGGCCAAAAACATTATATACCATCAGAGAGGGATGTGTTGAAAGCCAGTGCGAAGTCGAGGCCGAAGGGAATCGTTGAAATACTGCTGCGTCGAGGGCAGTTGTCGGTGCGGTGCGCATAACCTGACCCTCCCCCCCTGGGTGTCTCGTTACAATCTTGACCGGGACTCTGATTGCGTTTGAATAGTATCCTTGACGTCAGCGGACTACGCTCTGACCGCAGAAAATGGATCCATTGCTTCGAAGCCGTCGTTTTCAAGTGCGTCAGTGATCTTGTTCTCCACCAAAATCGAGGTTCTCAAAGCGAAACTGGGAAAAGCGCCGTTGGAGATGTATTTTCCGGAGTACACAGGCGAGCACGATATTAATAAAGCGGCAAAGTTTATTATGTCGAAGTATATGCAGGCGAATAGGGCGAATTTGCGAATTTATTCTCAGTACGTTGTTGGGTTCTCTCCTCTCTCGTTGCGACTGGCGCCGACTTACTTGGGTCTGTCGAAATTATCAGTATCACAAGTGAGTTCGATACCTTGCATAATGTGAGTTCTAGCACTCGTATTCGCTTTGATGGTCGTTATGGTTGAAATGATTTGCGTTTGTTTCGGAGATCCGAGTGCTCCTTGCCGCCACGGAGGACACGATATTACAGAACGCATTAGAAAGTACTGGCATATTAAGAGACACTAAAGTATTGTAATATTCCGTTCGCATCTCCTTTATACTTCTACGCATTGTCTTCACGGATGCTGGGGAGGGGGCCACATCATCGGTGTGACAGTAGTCGCTCATCTGCGGCATGACGGGGATCCATGATAAACGGTGGTGTAAAGTGGAGATTGTAACTGTAACTGGACACAGTGAACAAGAAATAAAGATTTGCATATGTTAACTATTTCCACGAGGTGTACTTCAATCGTCATATTGCCAGGGCCTCCAACCTAGACAGAGCGCAGCATGAGCGCGAGCGGGCTGGATCGCGGTCAAAGTACTTACCACGATCTACGTCCTCTTCATCGTCAATAATCTCATCTTCACTGTCTGGGTAGTCGTTGCGGTAGTAATCTTCCTCTATAATGAGAAGGACGTGGGGGCGGGTCAGTCGACTAAGAAGATGGGGCTCAATAGATGACCCTCACCGTTAGAGTCTTCATCAGCCTCATCCTTGACGGAGTCATCAGATCCCTCTTCCACGAAGTATTCGGTGAACTCTTCCGGAAGACCTCGGCTACACAGATGCAAGTCAGTAATGTGGCGTTAAGCGCATGAACTGGTCGATACAAACAGGGTCGCAATACTTCCAGCTTCACGTGCCATAAGCTCATTGACGTCGTTGATATCTTTCAGAGCGAAGTAAAAGACGTCGTAAACGTAGTCCTCGGTAGAACTATCGTTGGGCAATTTTTTCTCGTCCGTCGGCGAGAGTAATGATGGGGAGACGGCCCGACTAGATGGTTTGGGCTCAGCAAGTGAGATGTTATTGACTGAATGAGTAAGCAGGGTGAGCTCAAATCCAATACGCGTTAATAGCATGGGGTGCTCTTACTCTTGAGGTAATCGCTAACCATCGAGTTGAACTCAGCCATTGAAGGATCTTCATCTTCAGTTTCTCCGGAAGGAGCGGCATCCTCATCAGCAACCGCTTCGTAGAATGTGTACGAGGGTAAGGTTGCTGGAACGGCAGCAGCAGCAGCGGCGGCGGCCAGCTCGGCGGTGGATCGAACAACTGGGGGAGCGGTTGGACTACCATCCAGATCGCACAATAGGTGTTATCCGCTGATAAAACTTGTACCAAGGAAAGAGGTGCTCACCGACGGCTCGGCTGTGCACCTTTGGCAAAAATAGCAGGTTTTGGAACGATGGTAAAGGTTTTTGGGGTGGCGTTTGGTTTTGTGGGAGAGAAAGTACGATTTGGAGCGGAGGTAGAGGCAACTGGACTAATTGGTGCCGGTGTAGAGCTGATAGACATGGGGCCATCTGCTGGGGTCGACTTTTCGGCAGATGGTTCGGATGCGGCTGGCGTGCTGACAGGGGATGCTTGAGCTAAAACGTTCACCCGTTGCTTGTGGGAAGTAAAATTGTGTCAGGCTAATTGATCTACATAGAGATGGATTCGGACGGCGTACATTCAAATCCTCCATGAACTTGGTGTCGTCGAACATGGCGGAATCTTCGACGGTCCCAACATGGGTGAACACTCCAGGAGCGATCACCATGTCTCGCATCCTCTTCGTTCCGCGGGCAGCGATCTCAGCAACTGTGAGTCCGTCATGTACGTTGGTGTAATGTCGAGTTCACCGTAGCCTTTGTCCTCACCTAGGTGAGTCGCTGGTTCATCTTGTCGTTTTCGCTTGAGTCTGATGAAAACGTTTCCCGAGGCCGGTAATTGCTGCTCCATTACGGTGTCCTGCAGGTAGTGAAATGGCCGATTAACGAAGTCCTTTGTAAGGCCGGTGTGGGTGGAGGGAATCCAAGGGGGAACTCCTCGCTGCTATCACGGCGCACGGCGGAGACCTTGATCCGTGTGAATCGAGCGCATCCAAAAATCAATCACCAAACGACCTCCGACAGCCAACAAAATGCACGCGTCAATACGGGTAACAAGCGCTCTTACTCGAGCAGCGCAGTCAAAGACGACTTCAACGACCTCGTCCGCGGCTTTGGCGATGTCGACCGCAGCGGCAACCAAAGGTCGTTCGCGAAACCAGCCAAAACGAGCACCAAAACCTGTCAACCAAGAGTTCGTCGAAAGGATGAAAGTCCGGAAGACCCATAAGCGGTGGAACTACGCTAGGATCTTCCAAAAGACGGACATTCGCGTCGGCCCCATCTCCGAACCGCGAACCTTGGCCCATTATCACAACACTTTGGCGGAGGACCTCCTCTACCTGACACACCGTCACGGTGTAACGTTCGGCGCTCAAAAGCGACCAGTACACGACCCAGAGAATCCATACACCCGTCATCGACCTGCACCTCAACCTAAAGGGGGCAAGGGCCTTCAACCTGCCGCACCTCCAACCGACGCTGCAAATGTTGTCAAGCTGGAGAAGATTGTTTTACACACTCACGTAAAAGAGGCTCAAACAAACCGTCAAGCAATCCTCTCCGCTATGGCACTATTCAGGCAATTGTCTGGCGAGTTGGAGAAGCAAGGTGGACAGGACTCTGCTTCAGGCGTGGTCGTCTGTCGCGCTCGAAAACAATCTAGCTCGTTCCGCATCACCCGGTACTTGCCGATCGCAGTTAAAGTGGAGCTTCGAGGAGAGAAGATGTACGAGTTTATTAACTCGTTGGCCGAGTTTGTGTTGCCACGGATGAGGGATTTCGCTGGAATTGTTATGCCCCCTCCATCTGCGAGCATGAACACCCCAAGTGCGATGTCCGGCGTGGTGGCGTTTGGCCTACCCCCTAGCGCTATGTCCCTTTTCCCTCAGGTAGGCGGCTTGGTGGCTCGATCTTAGGGAGTCAGGACTAACGCCTATTTTTGCACCTCAGGTTGAGGTCAACTTCGATTCGTATCCCCGGTCTCATGGCTTCCATATCGAGTTTATCACGAACGCTCGGGGCAAGGATGCCCAAAACAAGGCTCGTGCACTGGTTTCGGGTTTCCGTATTCCACTTGTGCGGAAGTAAATTATCGCTGGGTGAGACCCGTTCAAATGCCGACTCGAGACCTGCTTCGCTCATAGCGTTTCGTTGTCAATTCAGCAAAGTAGCTTCACCTTCTCGTAGAGTAGTAGCCTTGACATCGATTTCATTATTTTCCCTGTTTACCTTATTCGGTGTTGTCCGGGATTGCTGTGAGGGGACTACAGGGTCGCCTGGGTCGCCTCTGTGTCGGCTGCTGCCGGAGCGAACGAAGTCTGTCGAGCGAGACACTGGCGACACCCAAAGCGCACTGAGAGTGAATTCTGCGCCCTTGGCTTCACACTTCGGCTGGTGATGGGCCCTGGTGATTTTGAAGAAATTCCCATCAGTGGCGCTTTTTCGAAAAGAAGCCGTTATCGCCGCACTTCGCAAACCAGACTGATCACCGACCCATCTTTTCCTTACAACTCTCCTCCCCCGCCGCTTTTCCCCCTCCCCCCTCCCACATCTACCCTTTCAGCTACTTACTCTAACTCTCTCCCTCAATACACCCCGAGGATCGTCCATTTGGTGAGTTTTTACTTGCGTTTTTTCCTTGGACTTTGATGACCCCGAGATGATCTTCGCCGGTTGCTGATGCCAGCCACCGTCTCTACAGGAAACGGATAGATCACCCTTCGTTCGTTACTCTTTCTTCCGACCCGCCCTAGCGCTCGATGACAGCTGCCGTCCAGCCTCCGTATCCTCCAGCGGGCAATGCCTGGGAAGAACAGATAGTACCGACACTCCGAAAACGTACGTGACCGTTCTGCCCCACTACGCATCACGTTTTGCCCTCCGATACCCGGCCCACTCGCTCACCACCTCATACTTTCTGCGTACTTTTAATCGTAATCCAGGCTTGGAGCAGGAATCCAGGATATTAGAAAACCGGCTTTCAGTCCACTCCCTAACGTCAAACTCTAGGGACGAACACTACCAACAGCCAACCTCCTCTTTTGCATCTCCATCTGCCCAGCCTCGCCAGCAACAGCCACTGTCCCAAAGCGATAGCAGGTCGCCTACTCCATCTTCAAAGGGGCAAGGGAATCGCAACTATTCCGATACCTATCGACCAACAGCCATTCCGCGTCCGAGCAGCAGCATGGCAAAGGACTCACCGTACTCGGCGGACCGCCCGCATACCGCTGCTACGATCGTACCTTCCCCAGGCCCCAGCAACATGCGCAGAGATGGAAGCGGCTCCAATATCAGTGGTTCAGGCTCCAACAAACCACCGTTTACTCGTTCAAGGACACGCTCGACCCCCTATCCATTTGAAAATGACGACGGAGCCTCTGCGCCCGCCCCAAACGGTCGACGAACGCCAAATGCTGGCGTAAATTATGGAGGTCGGCATGCGAGTGGGACCACCGATCCTACGGCGTTGAATGGCATCCCAACTCCGGCATCTTCTCGCGCAAATTCTCCGATGGTCATGAACGGCAAGCAGCCTTCACAACCACCCCCTTCAAAAATACCCCAACGGAAACGCGCACGAAGTACCTCAAATTCGGACACACCGATGAAGGCCAGCGTCGGACGAGCAGGCGGGAGCAAGATTGCGAAACGGAGTGCGGCGTCTGGGCAGGAACAAATCACTTTCCCGCCCAGCCCGGAGACCTCCCCCGACATCTGGCGAGACCAACCGAACGACGTGGAACCGTCCCGGAACCTTCATCCTGGCGATAAAATCCGTGACGAGGCTCCGCCGTTCAATCCAAATCGTCTGTCTGCAGCACCTTCAGTTGAAGAAAGAGAGTTCGAGCATTGGTATCGGGGGGAAGGTAGAGATGGAGGGGGCCGGAATGGTGGGCGCGGAGAGATTAAAGTCGCCAAGGCTCATACCCAGAAAGAGATGTTGGATATTGCAGTCGGCGGTTACGACTTGGGCGGGGATGATCGATGGATGACAAGCCGACAGAGACAGCAGGCAGCTCTGGACTCCGTCACCATGCGGAGGAGGGCCGACCAAATGGATTACGTGCCGCACGAGAGGGAACTTAGCGATATGGAGAATGACTACAGCGAAGACCCACATGACCAGGCGACTGCTGAAGATCCATACGAATACTACTACATGACGCAAGAGGATACCCGTCCTGAACCAGAAACTTCAAGGATACCTGCACCCCCACTCCCTCGGGCTGCTCCTTCCTCGACAATTCCCGTCGCTCAAGCTCAGCCTAGGGCAAGTCTCGACAGTCGCGCACAGTCGCCAACCTCGTCGGCATCACACGCTACTCATAAGCAAGTACAGAAAGCGAAGGGTCACACAGCTACTAGCAGCGAATCGTCGCGCAAGACCGGCCGGCCTTCTGCTGCAAAGATCCCCTCGACACCCCGTAAATCCCAGCCTCGACCGCGAGCTCCATCACGACCTAGCAATGTGGGTGGAGAGCGCGCTCCTATTACGGCGGATGCTATACCTCCGTGGGGCCAGTCTCCTAGACCGCCGACAGGCGGAAATTGGGACGATATGGTTCTCCCAGTCGTCGCAAAGAAAATGGGTCTTAACAACGAATCTCAACCAGATATTACAATGCTCGGTACGGACACAGTTAAACAGAAGGAAAGGGAGAAAAATCAGGTCTACGAACCCGCTGCCGGACTCTTCGGCTACGACCCAGCGAAGCGAAGGGATGACGCGCCGAAGAGAAAGGATAAGACGGGACCTTCGATGGAATTTGGGGATGTTTTGTCGTTGCCACCCGCGAAGCCAGCTTCTCCACCTGTATCGCCAGATTTCCCACCACGTCAAGACTCTCCGCCACCGTTCTCGTCGTATGCCATTGGAATACACGACAAGGAGCCAGAGCCGGAGCCGGAGGTTGCTTCTGCTGCTCCTTCACAACACTCTCAGCAATCATCAGAGCTCCGTGTGCCTCGACCGCCTCCAGTTTCGCTCAGCAAGGAGGAACTGAAGCAGCGTGGTAAAGAGCTGAGAAAGAGCAGACCGGCGATTGTAGTCACCTCTCCGAGCGAGATGGCCACACCAGTTGGCAGGCCGGGCAAGGAAGAAGAAGAAGAAGGTGCTGGGTGCTGCAAGTGCGTCATCATGTGAGATGCGTACTTCACGCAACACTCTACCCATCTCTGCTACCTATACCGCGTTGGTTCTCTCAGTTGCTTTCTGCAGCTTGATTTTTGTTGTAGATTCCCTTTTCCACCTTTTCTCTCATTGGCTCTGATGGCCGCTGTTGGTAACACTTATATCCCTATTACCCCCACATCCTCCCTCTACTACTAACTCCTACCTTCCCCCAGCTACTTCCACGGATCCCGCTCTCCTACTCTCCTTGTTTTTTCCTCGGGTTTCTCATCTTTTTAGTCGAACTTTTTCTCTCTGCCTCGACCGTCCGCTCTCTTGCTCGGAAGCATTTTTGTACGATTAAGTCTTCTTGTTGATTTACATCTCTCGGGATGATTCCTCCCATCGTCTGCTCTTGTTCTTTTCTACGTAAGAATGAGATTTCGTTCCTCATCCTCTCTTCAGAGCCATGTCGCGACTGCACGATGACCCGACATTAATCTTGCGTGACCACCTTACCTAAGCAAGACCCCTTTCACGTGAGCTCCTTCCGGCTTTTCGTTTTGAACCGAAATCCTTTCCCAGTCCGACTTTGCGCTCGCTTCCTCTCCTCTCCTCTCTTGCTCTTGTCCGCTTTGACGTTACTTGGACTCTTTCGCTACGATGCGCCCAACTCCACCTAGCTGCATGCGCCTTTTGGTTCCCGTGAAGAGGTGCGGCTCGAGCGCTCCGGCCGAATTCGGAGTTGTCGCTGACTTTAGCGTTCTCGGGACTGGTTCACTCAACTCGCTATGGGTCTAGATGCGTGGACTACACCGTGAAGATTCGAGTGAATGCTCAGCAGACTGGCATTGATACCAATGTCAAACATTCGATGGTGCGTACGGTATTTTTGTAATGACGTCTTGGGAGTTTGGACCTGACCGCTTCTCTCTAATGTAGAACCCATTCGATGAAATTGGTTAGTCGCTTTTTTGGATCCTCCCGACCTCTTTGTTCTCTGTGTTCGTGTCGTGCTGACATTGGAATCAATGGAATGAACCCAGCCGTCGAGGAGGCTGTTCGACTACGAGAACGCCACAAGGAAAAGATTGAGAACATCAAACTCGTCTCAATAGGCCCTCCAAAAGCTGCTGAGATCATCCGAACTGGTCTTGCAATGGGAGCAGACGAGGGCGTACACGTGGAGGTCCCAGAAACCGCCCCTCAGCCTGAACCATTAGGAGTTGCCAAGGCTCTCGCCGCCCTCATTAAGAAAGAGGGAAAGCCCATAGATATGGTGATCATGGGCAAGCAGGCTATTGATGGCGATAACGGAATGACGGGCCAGATGTTAGCTGGTTTGCTTGGATGGGGTCAAGCAACGTTTGCGAGTAAAGTTGAGCTCTTGGATGGAGACAAGGAGGTTAAAGTTACAAGAGAGGTTGATGGCGGGTTAGAGGAGATAAAAGTCAAATTGCCAGCTGTCATTACGACGGATTTGCGGTGAGCGATGGGAATTAGGATCGGTGGTGACAGTAAAACTCATTGGTCCCTCCATCTCTCCCACCTTGTAGGTTAAATGGTGAGCTGCACTTTCTTTTTGCTATTACGGTGCCACTTTATATTTGGAAGACTGACCCGGTCGTTGCGTTAAAATCCAGAACCTCGATATGCATCTCTGCCCAATATCATGAAGGCCAAGAAAAAGAAGATTGAGAAAGTCACTCCCTCAGATCTTGGAGTTGATTTGACTCCTTTATTGGAGACTGTCAAGGTTACCGAACCCCCCAAACGGGTTGGAGGCGCAAAGGTGAGATCCTCCTTTTCACACCAGTGGCGAAAGAGGTCAACTAAGGGAATTTTTTCACACAGGTTGAGAATGTCGACGAGCTCGTGGCAAAACTCAAGGCTGCAGGCGTAGTGTAAATTACAAGTGCCGACGCCCAGGTGCTTTCGGAATTCGAATCTAGGCTCTGGTGGACAAACGATAGAGCTGTCTAGCTCGCAATTTCGACTTGGTTAACTACTCTAATATGTCGTCTTTTACTCTCCCGTGGGCGTTCCTCGCCCTTTCACGCATTTTGGGTGGTGTACGGATCGCGCTTGGCAACGGCCATTGTGTTCAGAGGCTGTGCTGCTGAGGTCACCCTTATTATTAATGCCTAAGAATCCGAACACTTATACAGACCTCTCCGTCTGTCGTGCAACCCAACCTGCTGACCATCCGTATACACCGACGAAAAGCCTACGTACGACGGATCTGAACTGTTCCATTCCGGGGAACGCCGAGCGGAGTCCACAGTTGCCGTGAAACTGAGGGGGCCATAGGTGACGCGCGACTCCAGCACCCCCCGAACCGGCAGGCCGTGAACCGCACCACTCCTCGTTCTACCATCTACCCACTCTAATCACCCTGACCGCACGCTACAACCACCCACCTCCTGTAAAATCTCTCCCCCATTAACCACACCTCCCTCTCACTACCAAAGACAAGAGGTAAGAATGTCGTCTCCAGCATTCTTTATCAGGCCACTCATGGTTGTGTTCTCTTAGATAGCTAGACGCTAGCTCGTAACAAACTGCACACAGCCCATTCATGGGTCAAAGCCACTCCCAGCCATCCAGTGTTCGCCAGCGTGACCAACCTAATGCTATAGCTAGCCCTCAGCGAGAGTTGTCTACCGCGGACGCTCCCAGTCCACAACGCGATACTGCCGCACCTGTCCCTCGAAGAAGGACACCCAGTAGCAGCGGGGCTCCTCGAAAGCGATTGTCGACCTTAATAAGAGGGAAACGCCCAGCGACCACCGTAGAGCCTAGTTTTGACGAACGGGGGGAACCGCTCAACGCCGTCGATCGTGGTGAGTTCTGGCTTACACAACATCTGGACCGTAAAGGCTCATCCATTTTCTCGAACTAGGTATTTCAGTACCTCCGCTATCTGTAAAGTCAAGCCTCCGAAGGCTCTTTAATCGTCGGAGCTGGGCTCCATCTAGCCAACATGGTTCCCGAGATCCCTCGGCTACGTCTCCATATGGTGAAGCCGATCGGCAACCGGAGGCGTCGCACCCGTCCATGACAGCAAACAGTTCTCGAGATACTTCAGTCGGAGTGGCGCCTGAAGCTAGCTTGAGCCCGAACGACGCGGCTGGTGCGTTGTCCTCCATAGGGGTCCAACCAACTATGGAAGGAGGGTCTTTTTCCTTCCAACCTAACGCCTCCCAATCCTCTCCTTCAACTACAGAACAAGTTTCATCTTCCATTTCACCATCGAACACGCCTCCTGTGCTGCCGGAAGGCATTAATCACACCGCTCGCCGTGCGCCCACAAAACGCGAGATAGCCATGCTATCTGGAACTTCATCTCCCGACTCGAGCAACACTCCGACTCGTGGACTTTCGACTTCATCAGATTCACCTTCAACTCCTTCAGCAACAGTGGCTTCCACAGAACCAAGCAGTGATCCAGCATCGGATGCACCTGTTTCGCCCGTGTTAGAGGAAGATCCCGCCGCACTTGGATTATCACGACCTGCCTCATGGCACTCTTTCACTCATGAAGACAGTCACGAGGCAGATTTGGCCACGTTAGATGCCATCTCTGTGGCTGAAGTTGGAGAGGAAAATAAACTTGCAGCCTCGGAAGACCCCATCCTTACGCCGGAGGAGTCTCCTCTAGACATGGATTTGAGATCCGATATTGGAGAGGCTTCGCATCCTCGGTCCTCTGCTGTGGAACCGGGCTCAATCGCTCCCCCTATGTCCGATTTGACCTCCTCGATCAATTCCCTTCCGCCAACTTCAACTCTTCCTATGGTTCATGAAAACACAGGTGCAACAGGAATGGCTCAACCCATCCCTCCTCCTCAGCCTGCTATTGTTCCTCCATTACCCGTCATCCCAGCAGGTACCACTATGATCATTCAGGGTGTCGTTCAGGCTGCGGAGGATCCCGCTCGACCCGTCCGTAGACGTCCAGACCCAGCGACATCGACACCGAATTCGGAAACCGCTACCAACGCAGAGGGAACTTCTGATGCAACCGCAGACTCGCCGTCGAATGGGCCGGTTAGCAACGCACATGCTCGCCTTCCCGGAACGTTTGGCGAAGAGGCGGAGGCAGCCAGACGTTCGAGGGAAGATGCTGAAAATCCAAGTGGTGCAGCCGAGTTGTTGGGCGCTCTTCTTCTGTGAGTCTCGAAGCGAAACATTATTCCACATATCCTTTTTCTGACACTTGCATGCAATAGCGCTGCTGCGTCTGCCACTGCCAACATGCTCATGTCAGACCCACCTGGTTCATCGAATGTCGCTTCAACAGGACCTGCTAATGCCGAACAGACATCTCCTGAGGCAACATTGCCTGTAGATGAACCCCAACCCACAATGGCTGAGACAGTCGGTTCCCGTTTAAGACCTCGATCATCGGTTGGTGTAGGTCCACGCCCTCGCCCTAGAACTATGCACGTTGCAGATGGAGACTATGCTCCCGACTACATTGGTCGTAGCAGGGACAGGCCACGCAGCTTGATAGGATCTTTACGCGACCGTATGTTTGGTCCTAGTGCAGACGAAGAGGCTCTTGGTCGACTACTTCGTACGCTTCCTGGTTCGTCATCCTCTTCAAGCTATGACCGAGGCCATAGGAGGAGTCGGAGCGAACGATTGGGCCCATATCCCATGGAAGAAACTCCTACCCCACCGCCGGAAGACCCAGCGCGGGACCCTATTGAGTCACTTAGGGAGCGGATTGCGAGCGAGTTGATGCGGGCCTTGGCGAATCGAGAATCACAGGCTGAGGACCCTTCTGGCCCCGTTTCCCCTCGGCCAAGCGACGCTCGCTTCCCACAGAGTGAGCAAACACCCTCGCCTGGAAGTCAAGGGGCAGGTCAGGCTGGAGGTTTGACAAGTCTCCCGCTCTCGCTTCCGAGTCCTTCGGCAGCAACAGCTGGATCAGGAGACCAGCCTCCAGAGGGATCATTTGAGAGATTCCTTCAGGATGCTAATGCAGAGTTGAGGAGAACATTGCAAGAACGGATGAGCTACCGCGAGGCTGCTACGGCCGCTCCAATCGCTGTGCCTGTCGCTCCGTCCGAGGGTTCACCGGTGGAGACTAACCCAACGTCGACTCCTGAAGCTGATGAATCGTCGGAAGAGGCTCCAGCAGAGTCGACTGCGGATGGTCAAGCTGCTCCTGCCGGTACAAGGTTGATTCAGCGAGCACCTGAGGGCGTGATTGAGCCTCGGTTGAATTGGTGGAGAATGTAAGTTTGACCTGTTTGATTCACTACATTTGCTCACCTGACTGGACCCGGACATCATAGGCATCGCTTCCCTGCTCGAACGGTTGCGGCTATCGGTCCCCCTGACGGGCCAGCTCCGACCCCTTCCTCCGCAGAATCGACAGCGGCCCCACAAACTGGCGTCGATGCCTCGCTCTCACCACCTGCCACACCAGCGCCCCAAGCTAGCACTATTTTGATCCCCGTTATCGTCGTAGGCATTCGAACTGCGCCCACCACCTTGGTTCAAGAGATTGGAGCCCTCGCGGCCCCTCCACCGCCGCCAATCGTCCCAGAAGCCCCAGCTAGCGATTTTGGACGCCCATCTTCGATCCATCGAAACGGAAGCGGCTCGTCCGCTACAACCCGTTCCCCACAAGATCGCTCTACCTCTCGACCGCCATGGGCACGGGCTTTGGGGGAAGTGACGAGGGCGCTTGCCGCCAGGCGTCGAATGGAAAGGGAAAGGTCACAAAGATCTCGAGAACCGAGTCTGGCTGAGCCAAGTGTTGGGCCGACTTTGATGCCTTCGGGACCAACTCTAGACGCGCCGGTCGGAGCCAGTGCCGATGGTGATCCATCGAATCGGGATAGGACGAGGAATTATTTGATTTGGGTCATTGGTAAGATTGCGCTCGTTCCAAAGGAGATATGGTTGACTAATGCACACCTCTCTCGTATAGGTGGATATTATCCTGAATCCCATCCCATCCTCACGTCTCCGAATCTCCTTCTGAATCAGTTTGATCAAGACGACTTCTGGGGCTTGGCTGAGCTTCTTGGCCAAGTGAAACCACCAGTTGCATCCAAGACCGATATTGATCAATCTGGTTTAGAGATTATCAAAGCGTCGCAGGTGACTGAGTATGAAAAGCAAGGCAAGGTCATCGAGAATACTAGTGAACGGGTGAGTAGGCAAAACACAGGCTCCCGTTTCGATGACCCGAGCGTGCTAACCTTCTATTATTCTGCTCAGTGTCTCATCTGCCTCTCCGACTACGAACCTGATGAGGATATCCGGGTTATGTCTTGCAAGCACGCCTTCCATCAGCCCTGTGTTGATAAATGGCTCGAAGTCGGCCGAAACAATTGCCCTGCATGCCGATCAAAGGTACGAGCAACTGGTTCAGTGTTGACATTTGCTTGATTGATCTGACGCGACGTCTCACAGGGTGTCGATGTTCAAGACACACCATCACCTCCCGCTGAGACTTCCGGGCAATCAGGAGAACCCTCGACCTCAACAGTCTAAGGCTCCTGGTCTACGCTAGACTCTCCTTCTTCGTTACTCAGTTTTTGTGGCAACAGACTCCGCTCCTTTCGCATATTCTCATGACCGCAGCTTTTCCTTGCGCCTTTTTGTTCTTGATTATTCTTCTTGCATGATTCAAATGCCAAATACCGCGTAGAAGTCCCATGTAATGCCTAGTTAGTCCTGGTAGTTGAATGCAAGTTCCGTCGAAGTAATTGGGAGTTCAAGCCCGGTATGCTTGTCTCAGGTCGGATGTTCTTAGATGGAGGCACACACAACGTCTGGTAATGGTTTTGAGCAATCGACCTCGACTGCGTAAGCCACATCAAGTGACATTTTAGGTGAGAGAAAGATACAAAAGGTATTAGGATAGGTGGTTAAGTCTAAGTAGTGATGAGGGGTGTTGCTAGATGATACAGTGGGTTGGTTGAAGTTACATGATAGGATGCGTGATTTTCAGCGCCGGAAATATCTCGTCCAGAATACACCCGCCGTGATGGCTGCACTCAATCCAAGAACATACATGGTTCCAGGCTCGCCCGACGGTGGGGTGCTTGGGGCTGTCGCCGGATGTGCTGGTTCCTGCGCAATGGATATGAGAATTAGCATACATGTGACACCCGAACCCAGCCACCTCTGACTCTTACCTCATTGGTGGACAGGCCTTCAGAGCTCGGCGTGTTGCACGGAGGACAATAGAAGCGAGCGATAGTCCTGGATAACAACTTCGGTTAGGACGAACATTCTATCCCCGATGTAAATTCGAACGTACTGTTGGATTTGCGCGAGCTCGGTGTGTAAACGACTCGGATCGGCAAATGAACACGACTGATCAATCTCGGTCCAAACGTCAACGAGAACGTTAATGTTGGTTAGCGCGGCCGGGTTGTCAAGACTGGCATTATTGCCGTTCGTGGGTGCTGATCCTTCCCATGACCCTTCTGTTTGCCAAACGGCGTCGGCTAGACGTCTCTGAGAGTCCGGAGTGAGGTTAGATCCGCGATTGTCGGACCGTGCTATTGAGGCGTGAACATCGTGTGATATTAGCCGGATGGGTTTATGGATGGAAGCGAAGGCGGGGCTAAATGGGAGTGTGATCGGTTCTAGTAGTTGAAGCGAAGAAGAGCCACTTGAGCGAATTTGAGATGTCGTTGAGTTAATTGGAATGCCAGCCGCCGGGAATTCGGGTGTCGGTCCGGGTCCGATGAGGGTGACCGTGATGTCTTCCGGAGGAGGACGGGAGAACCGATGGAGACCGTCCTGTACGACTCCCAGGGGGTCGTAAATTGAGGCTTCGTGCACCACTCCGAGGTATTTGTTAAATTGCATCCGCCTTAAGTTTCCTACGAGGACCGGATTGTCGAGGAAGAGTTCGCAGAGCCCTTCGAGGGATACGGAAAAGGCAATGATCTGCCCAGCCTCGATCTGAGCCATCCATTGGCGAGTTGAGGTTTTATTCGGGTTGGTTGTCGATAAGGAGCGTTGAGGTAATGGCGCAACGGGTGGTGGAAGAGCAATAGGTGACGCAGGTGGTGAGGGCAGCATGGCGCGAGATGATAGTTTCACGCCCCAAGGCTCCCATCCTTCTTCTTATACCATTCTGCAGGAATTGAAGACTCGATCAAGACTGTGAGGATCATACACAGACTCCTGTTCGAATTCCTCCAACTTCGGGGGGTCCTTCAAAGCCTCCTCCCTTCTCCCCTTATCCTTGCATAACAATGTGAGCATGTCGCAAAACAAGAAGCAAAGGCTGAGAGAACTCCGAAGTTTCGTCCTCTCAGGAGATGCAGTGATGAAAGGCTGGTTCACCGAGGGCTGAGCAAGTCGCGCAGGCCGTGTGCGGCGAGGTGGGAACGTAAGAGGACAATCGGACAACATGGGACTCGCATCCCGCTTTATATAGCCCAACTCACAATCAATCAGGCAGATCTCGCAGCTCTAAAGGTCTCCATTTAACCGTGGTTTAACGGTTCATCCGCAGGATGAACGATCCGTCTAAATGTCTGAGACCCCGGGCCGTTGAATAACATTATTAAATGGCTCTCAACGGAGCGCAGGGAAGCTTGCAACCTCCATTTGGAATCTGGATAAACAGGGATAAACCCAGGAAAGCAACCAGGAGCGGCGAGCTTCGTGTGAACTGTAGTCGGGGATTAATCCTACTCGTGACGAGTTTGACATTGCAACCACGTGATAGCAAACAAACGCGCCAACAACCATCCTTGCCTCTCCCCAACCGCAGGTGTCGACGACAAACCTCCCTCCTTTGACCATCAATGGCAGCTCCGGGGTGGCAGACTGACGAACTGGACGAGGAGTGGGTTTCCCCTCCCCCATCTCCAGCTCCAGCAAACAACAGCTTCAAGGTCAACAACAGCATTCGCAATGTGTCCAGTCCATCAGTCAAAGACATAATTTTACTATCCACCCCCACCAAAACATCTCGGTTCTTGGATTCTGCCAACTCAAGCCCTAGTACAGGGTATCAGGATGGATCTTCTCCTCAAGGAGGTACATTTCTCATTCGTGAAGACCAGCCTTTGCCAGAAACCCCGCTGGGGCTGAAGCCGGGCCAAAGACCAAAAAAGGGGATGCTGAAGGACTTCTTTACCCCCCTCGCCTTGGAGAGGATGTTCGAGCCTCCATCGCCTCCAGCAACTCCGGACTTGCAGGACGGGCCGGATCGGTCCACAACCCCGCCGCTGCCGCCTTCTCCGTCGACAGCCCCTCGTGTCCTTTCTCAACCAACTAGGTCACTTCCACCTTCAAGACTCTCTCAGTCATTCGTACCACCTTCAGAATCAGACACGTCCAACGTCGATGGTTCTACGGTGGAGGGTTCGGACGCAATCGTCGCTAGCGACATCCCAGGCCTCGTGGCGTTCGATGGCCGAAAGGCGAGTTCAACATTCCAGTTCACTTTCCAAGTCCCCAAGACTCCATCCCACGACAACGCCAACACCTCGCGCCACTATTCGCCTCCAAATCCGACGCCAAATCCTAGGGCTGCAAAAACCCGCGACGCCTCATGGGGGAACACCCGATCCGCTAGTCACAACGCGACAGATGGAGAACCCCAGGCTGAGGACGACAGACCGCCGTCTGACCCGCCGCTGAAACTCTTCCAATTCCAATACGATACTTTCACCCGGGATCACCTGGGGGCTTTGGCAGACTCGATTGCAATTCGGGGTTCACCATCTGCGAGTCACGAATCTGAAGATGGGGACGAGGAGCCTGTTTGGAGGAGCACCAAGCGAATCAAATTGAGCCCACCGGAAGACTTGTCATCTCGGACATCTTCTAGTCGAGATTTCCGTAACAGTCCCTGGGGAAAGGTTCAAACTCGAGAGTACTTCAAGGGTTCCCAATCCTTTGCCAGGATGTTGAATGGGGGAGGTCTCGTTCCGTCCCAAATCACCCAAGGCCCCGCTTCGACTGTCGTTGCCGATCGGCGTGATTCAAACACAGAATATCTTCATCCAGATGGTAGGTGACGTCCCTTCATTGTTTCGTTACCAAGCTTAACTAGTCTACCTTAGCCTTGCGAAGGTCAATCCGAAATCGGGTATCGTCTACCAGCTCTTCAGCATCAGGTTCGACGATAGCTGCCATCACACCAGTTGATCCAACACCCTCGGAGGTTGGAGTGAAGCGCAATTCAGTGAATTACCGCCTTCAAGGTGCCAACATCCTGGCCCAAATCAAGTTGGACGTCCTCAACCAGAGTACGGAATTGTCATGGGCTGGCAGCGCAGGTGGAAAGTCCGCGCCCAGCACTGTCTCTGATGAATCGCAAGCCGTAGAGGATGAAACCCCCGATGAGACGACGGACTCGATCCTGGACGAAACTCAGTCCTTGCCCGCCATAACACCACCAAAACTGCCTAGAAAGTCGCCCAGGAAACTCCTGCGCCGTCTGAGCGCTGCTGATGAAGTCGAGCGTGAGCTAGGTGCCGAAGTTTCTGGGACATCAATGGACGGAGAGAAGAGTTTGCAAGACCAGGGGGGCAAGCGCCTGCCCCATCTATCTCCGGACAAGATTGTCGTGCCGCCCACCATCGTGTTCACTTCTCGAATTCCAGATCCACCCCACCTGGGTAATGAACTCAGGTCTTCAAGGTCTGGCGGCCCTCTCCCTCCCCGGGCCGCGCCTCAGCCTGTTGCACCTTTCCCGGAGAGCCGTCGGATTCCTTCTACCGCCCCGGCTACTCTCCATCCCAATCACGTCCCCGCGTCTCACGAGGATATGAACCGCTTTGTCTCATCGAGCACGACGTCAGGGATATCAGGAACGACCGTCGGCAGCTTCGTCAAGCAGCCCGGCCCGCCTTTAGTTGGTCAAATGCGAACGATCCGGCCCGAGGAGATCCAGGGTGTGTTGCCCGCCCAGCTTGGTGGCATGGTCTACTCATCGGAACAGCACAAATGGGTGAGAGAAGGGAACACGGTGACCGGAGACGGGGATACAAGCGATGATCCGTTTGGTGACATTGAGAGCTTGGTCGGGACCCCACGGAGCGACCGTCACCAGATCAAGACCATGGAACAGGAAGATGAAGCTGAAGAGGAGGAAGTGGAACAAGATTCTGAAGAACCTGTGGTTGACCAAACTCAAGAAATCGACGATGTCAAGGGCGACGATGATTCGGCCATTGCGGAAGACTTTGACGACGACAGCATCTTAGGAGGGGACACCGAGTCCGTGATCAACGCTCCAGAGCCTCAGTATGACGATTTCTCCACAACAGCATCAGAAGGATCCCCCCAGAAACCCAGCAATGCTCTTGCAACGCCAAAGGCACAAGCTCGGACGTTGGAGGAGCTCTCTGAGAGTATCGCGAATATGTCGCTAAAGATGGACCTTTCTCCCGTCAAACCGGCTCGTACTCCCAGGACTCCTTCATCCGCTGTTACCAGGCAACTTCCGATACGGTCGGTTCTTAAGCCTACCCCAAGTCAGAATGCACCTTTGGCAACGCCGGTGGTAGCGGCGACTCCTCGAGCAACCGCTCTCACCGCAAGCCAACGTCGATCGGTCAGTTTCTCTGATGGCCGGAAGAGCGGGAAGATGCGAGATGTATCAGTACATGTTCCCGAAACGGAAACTGAGGAGAGCGACCGAAGTAAACTCGAAGAGGATACTGGCAATCTGCTAGGAGGCTTGACGTCCGAAGTCGTCGCATCCGCGCGTACCAAACGGTGCCAGGACTTGTTAGAAGGGTTAAATGACTCTGGTACGGAACGCCGAATTTCTTTACGTATTCCCAACGCTTTGGTCCTTGACTGATATCTCGTGGAATCGTCGCTTCTGCGATGCTGTGCAGATGGACTGAACACCTTCGCGACGCGGGAACAGAGCCAACTAAAAGCGAAATCGCCCCTTCCGACGCCTCAGGGCCAGTCAACCGTGGATTCGAGTGGTTTAGTTCCCCGAGGCGACTCCGCATCTCGGACCTTCTCCCGCACTACTAAAACCCGCGCTGGGGAGGCTACTGGGGAGACAACCTTCTTGACCACTGAAGCTTCCTTCAGGATAACGCATGAGCAGTTGGTCCGGGTGCTTACGTCGATTGAGCCGTATGAGCCATATTGGGAGACGCTCAAGACCATCGATATGCGGAGGAAAGGCGTGGAAAGTCTCAACCGTCTAAAAGAACTCATGCCAAATTTGGATCGGATATATGTGTAAGTGCCGCTAAGTTATTTTGCCGGTGGTTGTCTGGGTTCGTTAGGTTGCAGGGGCTGACCTTCTTTTTCTCCCGTTCATTATGCCACTCCCATGGACGCACCTGCTCGACCCTTAGGGACGGAAACTCGCTCGGTTGGTTGAGCGGCTTGCCAAGCAACCTCCGGGTCCTGAGCGCGGCAAATAACTTGTGAGTCGGACTATTCATCGGCTAAACGGAAGAATGTCTTATTTACTACGACCGGTGGCACGATCCCGTCATTGAAAGACTGACCTCTTCGACGTCGTTCGCCCACTTACTGAACATCGAAGAACTCGAGATTAGCCACAATCAGGTCGACTCCCTCGAACGTAAGTTGTTTCACATTTAACCGGAACATCGAAGGCTGTACAGCGGGCTAACTTGTCTTGATGTCGTGCTGCTTGAACAGAGTTTGGCGCGCTTCGCCACTTGCGGGACCTCAAGGCGGATGGAAATCGGATTGTTCGACTGGACGGTATTGGTCAGCTGGATTCTCTTGTGAGAGTCTCGGTCAAGAGCAACTGCATCCAAGAAGTGGACTTTGACAGCTTCGACTGGCCTCGTTTGGAAGCTCTGGATCTGAGCTCCAACTCTGTGAACACCGTCGGAGGACTCGGTTCATTACCGGCGCTGGCGTCGTTAAATTTAGGTGTGTAACTCCGTCATTGTGTCATCCGAGCTTTGAAGAAATCACGCGGGTCCCGGTTGGGAGCTCGGTCGAAGAGTCTAAGCGCTTCTTTCGCCGAGGGCCCCCACTGCGGCGCTTCTGCGTAGGGTGCTCGGACCCTGAGCCGGAGAAGCCGGAGCATGCGCTGACGTCGGGAATCTTATTTATCCACCAGATCACAATGAATTGGTGGCGTTTGCCTCGGATTCAATAGCAACGAAAATGAAGATTCTCAGGTTAAGCCATAACCGGCTAACAAAGGTCGACTTGGCGGCGTTCCCCAACCTTCGGACGTTGTACATGGACAACAACAGGCTGGGAGATGTCTTGAACGCATCCCGGCTTACTCGGCTGGAGAACCTGAGCGTCCGCTCGCAGGCCGGGCCCAACCTGTGAGTGATTTTTCATTTTGCTCTCAGGTCCGCGGCAATAGTCCCGCGCTGTTCATGGCGCCTCGGTCGTGGGAAGTGTACGGGAACTGTCGTCACCCCGAGACCTCCCGGTCCCAAATGGAGTATCAGGCCGTAGCGGGAATGCTGACCCGACGCGTTCACAGGGCACTTTCGCTGCGTGATGTCCGGGACATTAAGCGGCTCTACATTTCGGGTGAGTGTTTTCTGCCTCGTGTTCTTGAGACAAAAGTCTAAACGCTTTCCTTGCAATTTGACTTTTAATTTGGAAAATATCGGCTGGCTCAACAGGCAACCCCCTAAATGACCGAGAGCTGTTCCCAGAGCCGATGTACAACCTGGTCTACTTGGAGATGGCGGCATGCCGACTGTCCGTGCTCCCCGAGAACATGGGCAAGATGGTGCCAAATCTCCGCGTCATCAACTTGAACTACAATTTCCTAGGCGACATTGCGAAGCCGATGGCTGGGCTGTCTCGGCTGAGGAAGATCAGCGCCGTTGGCTCGCGTTTGAAGGGAAGCAAAGCGATCGTGCGGATGCTCCAGAAGATGCCAGAAATGGAACAAGTTGACCTAAGGTATGTGTTGATATGATGAATAGAATGCGCCCGACGTGGAGGTCTCATTCCTCGACCCCATCGAATTACATTGCGGCTTACGATGATCTGCATTTCGCAGGATGAACCCGTTCTCCTTGGGATGGTATCTCCCTATCATCGTGCATGATCTGCATGGGGCGCTTCAACCCTCTGAGCGCGGGGTATCCGTGACAGGCGATTCGGATGCCGCGGCTGCGGAATCGAATCCCAAGGCGGCGGCGTCGCCCCAGAAGCGCGGCCGTAGCAATGGCAGCAGCGCGGTCACCTGGCAGGACATGGATAATAAATTCCGTCGGGATTTACCGGATGAGCTGTACGTCGCTCGTCTCGGCTTCAGAGGCCTCGTGATGAGGGCATGCCCGAAGCTGGTGACGCTGGATGGAGTGGAAGTCACGTCGGCGGAAAAGGAGAAAGCGGGCAAGTTGCTCAAGGGGTTGGAGAGGAGCGTCAACGGTCAAGGATCTACCAAGGCTGTGGCGATGGGCTCGGTGAATCCGGAGGCATCGGCCATGAGCCTCGTTGCTGGTCGCGCCCCAGCCGGTGGCAAGATTCGGAGCTGAACTGGGACCCAAAGAGGAAGGTGACCGCTTTGCGTCGATCTTTTTTGCACACTCGTTATTGGTTTTTTTGCACGGTTTACATGCACGCATTTTATGTTTAATCCCGTTGTTTTATTTACATGCTGTTTTGCACAACCCCCTATGATCATATCTAAGATAATGATGCATTCCTCGGGAGTTATTCAGGGAGGGTGGTGAGTTTAACTCACGGGGATCATATTGGTGGCTTGGGGGATTTGCAAACACAATGTGATGGGTCAGCCAAGGGCCAGCACGGAGAAAAAAGTGAAGACTAAACTCCTCCGGTGGCGACCTTGTTCGGGGCGCGAGGACCATGGATTGAGAAGTTTAGCAAATGGGAGAGACCGGGAGCCTGAAAGTGTTGCGTTTTCGTCATCGTGATCCCTAACATGTGACTCGTTGGGGGCGGCGGGCACAGCCTAGGGCGGGGAAAAGTGTGACTGTTTCTCAAAACAAGTTTCCGTGGAATGTTTTGAGAAACTTGGTTTCCATGGATAAACCCAAGACTAGGCTTTGAACGAGCACAAAGGCAGGAGTTATTTCGAAGTTTGCGGGATGATGCTCAGTTCGGCAGCGGTGCTCTCGTCGTCCTCTCACATTATCTGTGGGTTGTAGCAACCGACCTGGGCAGGGGCGGGCGGCAGGGACTGGAATGGCAACCGCCACCTAACGCCACGTGGAGTGTGCGGGTCCGCCGGGGGCGAACTCGCGAATCTCGATCGGATGAGGTACCGGTTTGCTGCTATTGGTGCTAGAATTCGACCGCACCCCGCGCCCCGCCCCGTTGGAGGCGACGAGTCGGTCGTCGTCAAGGACAGCGGTCGGGCTGGTTCTCAATCATCTTGCCATGTGGTAAAATATCGCAAAACGTGGCACCCAACCCCCAAGGGCCGCACTTGCAGGGTTGGGAATTACTTTACACATACGAGTTGGTGAAATCCCTGAGATTGTATGATATGGAAGAGGGAAGGATTAGGGGGGTTATTCCTCAAACACCGATACAATGGCAAAAAGTCGGGAAAGTCGGTTTTCTGTGAAATCCCAAGTAATCTAGCGTCTTCCCCAATACGGTAGGCGGTTGGTTGGTTGTTTCCCGAGGTTAGACCCGACGGAGCGGGACAACCCAAAAGGCGGCATCCCCTGCTAGGGAAGCCGCCCACTAGTGCGCGCACGCGCCCGCGGGGGCGTCCAAAAGCGTGAGGGCGGGCAATGACGCAGGTGGCAAAGTCCGCGAACGTGTACAGATCGGGGCATCATTAGTGCAAGCCTCTTGACTCTTTTTTGCTGATTGCATGGAGGGGGGGGGTCAGCCACAATCGGGAGGGACATTCCAAGATCACACTCTCCCGAAAATCTAACCCTCACCCTGTGCATGATTATGTAACCTATTCGCGCAAGAAAACGGAGTTTACACCGTCGCTCCCTTAAAAATCCGTCCGCCCGCAGTTATCATTTTCGAACCTCCCAACCGGTCGACATAAGCTTTTTTGGTCGTCTTTCCCCCTTTCGGTTCTCCCCCCCCCTCCCGTCTTCCTCTCGAAGCAGCAACGAAACGAGGTACTTGCGGGCGAACGACGAGCAAGAGAAAGAGGAAACGTCGGGAAAGAGGCAAAGGCCCTTGGATGCGGAGGGAAGGTTCCAGGCAGATGGACCCTGAGCTGCATCCTAACCCCCGCCGACGGACTCGCTGAAATAACCGGGTCAATAACCCTGAGTGAGGGCTTGGACGTGTTTGGTCGTGAGTGTAATAATATAGCAGCTCATCAGAACCCGTGGATGCCCTCCACTAACATCCTCCGGGATCCCTTGAGCTGGGTTCGTATCCCCGGAATGGCCCACCCTGTTGCGCGCGCTCATTATTTATCGTGCTCTTAATAGCTTTGCTTATTTCCCCATCACCTCGACCCCTTGCCCCTCTCCTTTTAACACTCTCTTCACTGTCCCGGACATGTCCCACCTTCCCTCTTGCCTCTCTCATCCCTTCGCCGCCCGTTCCCAAGAGCTCAACGATCAGCTAAGGCATCTGACGATGTGAGTGAGATCATCCCATTCTCGCGCTCATTCGCTCTCCTGGCATTTTATAATAATCCCGTTCCATCGGCTCCGCGTTTCGTATTCTTCTTCCCTCGTGCTCTGCTCCCCCCTCTGACGCGTGTTCTGACCATGTCCTCCCTCTTGCTCTACCCAACGCTTTACAACAACAACAACAGCTCGCCCGGCATGGAGTCCGAGTTCAGCAACGACAGCAGCGCCCGAGGCTCCCCGCCCTCATCCTCATCCGCCACATCCGTCTCCGCGGACTCCTTCCTCAGCAGCGGCATCGACAACAGTCCCTTTGCCTCCTTCCAACCTCATCCAATGGCCTCCATGTCTCCTCCGTCGTCGTCCTCCACGTCCGGTCCGGACCTCGCCTCGCTCTTTCCCGGCATGGACATGAACGTCAATAACCTCCAGATCGGGCAACAGGACCCTCGACGCTCAGCTGCTGAAACCTCGATCGCCGCCCACTCTGCCACGTCCTCATCGTCCGCGTTCGCTCAGACTCTTTCCTATCCTCTTGACCCTGCTGATAACGGCGCAGGGCGTTTCATCCAGGGAGCCGCTGCTGCTGCTGCCCATAATCTTTCCGATCCCCTCGCTTTCCTCGATCAGCCCATCATGCATTCCCAGTCTCATCTGCAGCACCAGCACCAAGCTTTCCATCATCAACATCCGCATCATCATCATCCGCAACAGCAGCAACAGCAACAACAACATCACGGCCACCACCCCCACTCCTACCAGAGGCACCGCGCGTTCACCACCTCCGCCGCCTCAGACCCTGCCGCAATCCTCTCCATTCATCGCCCGTCATCCGCTACAGCTACCTCGTCTTCCGTCAACATGTTCGACCCTCTCGACCTCAACAGTTACGCCATGGCCGGAGTTCCAGGAGCCGCCCCGGGATATGGAATCTCCGGAGTCGAAGAAGTGGCGGGCGGTCCGGGTATCGATTCCCCGACGACGGGCCACCATCAGCATCAGCAGCCAGGGCATCCGTCGCCCATGAACTCACATGCTGCTTCGGGTTCGCCACCGTCTTTGGCCCACCGCGATTCGTTATCTTCGAATTCGTCTGAGAACACGGAAGTGGGTGCCAAGGAAGGGACTCCTGCCGCCCTCGCCGACGGTGCGACCGCCGGCGGCGCTGCCGCTGCAGGAGACGACGCCCCAGCCCCTCCAGTCGTCAAAGCCGGTCGAAAGCTGCCGAAACCTGTGACGGATTTCCTACGTAAATGGCTGCTAGAGCACGCGGACCATCCCTACCCCAACGAGCAAGAAAAGAAGATGCTTTGCGAAAAGACCGGATTGACGATGCACCAGCTGTCGAATTGGATGATCAACGTGAGTTTTCAAAATTTTATTGCTCCTTCTGAAATTGGTCTGGTGGCCGTGGATTGTTATATTGGGAGGTTATTTTGGATTGCTCGTTTTACCGCGTTCGATCCGATTCTGCCAATGTCGCTCACTGCCGAACGCGGCAGCTGAGCTGACTCGCCCGCCTCCTTATGCCTTTGGGATCCCTTGCGGGGTGCCCCATCCTCCTTCTCTATATTCTATTCTTCTCTTCGGCCTGCTTCCCTTCTCCCCGACATGCGACGCCAACGAGAAAACTCAAAATCACTAAAAATCCTCGGTTGTATTTCGTGTTCTCTAACCCTTCTCTATTTTTTCTTCTGCCTGCCCAGGCTCGTCGAAGGATACTCGTTCCAGCGAGCAAAGTCATCCAGACCATCGGATCTTCTCCATACAGCATGGGCCAAAGACGAAGCACGAGCGCATTGGCAGCCGCACACGCGTATCGCGTCGTCGACCCTTCCTCGACTGCTGGTCCTTCAGGATCGACCACGACTGGCGGCGTTGGCCCCGCACCATCGCATTACATCCCCCACCTTCTCCCGGAACAACTTGCTGCGGGCGTGCAGAGGTCTCAGAGGGGGCTCGCTCCATCGTCGGCGGGAGTGGCGGCTGCATCTACAGGCCTTCAACAGCAGCAAGCCCAAGCATCTGGCGCGGCCTTCCCCGGTCGTGGACTTCAGCGATCGGGCACGTTCCCCCCACCTGTGAGCAGAGACGCGAGTGGGGTTTTTTACTCCTCGTCTTCAAATTCGCCTTCGGCTTCGTCCGCGAACGGTTCGACGTCATCGTCCGCTTCGCCCAGCATCCCCGCGCCGCAGCATCCATCCGTCCCCATCCCTCCTCGTCTGCTGCCTTCTCACATCATGGCTCCGCAACCCGTGTACCCCGTCTCAGCTCCATCTTCCGCGGGTTCTCCCGGTGGTCCTGCTGCTGGAGGGCCTGCTGGCTACCCATCCCCGACGGCATCGGGCGCGCCCCAGCCAGGCATGATGAACGCGTACGCGAGGAGGGAAGCTGAATTGGCCGCGTACGCCAACGAGGCGAGGCAGCTCCGGATGCTCCAGCAGCAGGCGACTCAGCAGCATTCTTTCACTACGTTACAACACCAGATGGTACCCCGCCAACCACAGCAACAGCAGCAGCCCCAGCAAGGACAGTTCCCCGGCCAACAGGGCTCACAGATGGGGTCGACCTCGTCCGCTGGGATCGCCTATCCTCCCGGACAGAACCCTTCCGCTGGAGGTGGCTCGTCTGCAGGGTTCTTCAACTTCTAAAGATCCGACTTGATCCCCGGTGATTGTTTTTTTGGCGCTCAATACCTGTCAACTATTCTTGGTCTACATGATAAAAGACTCTCTTTTCTTTTTAACCTCCCTCCCAAAAAAAATTCAAGTTATACCTTCCCAAAAATTCTTTCGCACCCAATCGTCAATATCTCTATGTATCACCAGCGCTTCTCTTTCTCTCGTTCCCCAAAAAGGACATTCTTTCCTCGACCCTTCTCCTTGTCTCGATGCTTTCAAAGAAACAAAAAACCCTGCTCTCCTGTGTATCTCTCAGAAACTCACTCGGATACCCCAAACTCTTTCGTTACTCGTCCCTCCTTCTCTATCCTTTCATAAAGTGCTGTATCCTGGTTCGCACCGCGGGGATGCTCCATATCCCTCGCACACTGTCCTTCCTTAGATCTCTCGTCTTCTCGTGGTCTCTGAGCCCGTCTCTCCTTTCGAACTGTCGCCATACCATGTATCTTTTCCTCCCTCGCGCTGCTTGAAAGACAGCAGGCGAACCTATGTATCTTTCCCTTCCCCTTTTCGTTTCGGATCTTTCCTCTTTTTCTCGGTAGCTACTACTTTGTTATTACGTCGATTATCGTGCCCCTGCTGGTAATCCAACTAAGTTTCCCAGCTTCATCTTAATGCGGAGGCCCTCCGGCGCACGATGGATGGGTACAACCGGCGGACGTGGTCCCACATGGAAACTCCCGATCGATGCTCGGCCGCTAGGCGCAGGCGGAGATCCCCGATGCTGCGATTCTAGTCAGATGAGAGGGCCCGATAAAGGCAGAGACTTATCATGAAACAGAATGAAAAGTATAAAGGCACATAGCTCTTTAAGATCACTTCAATACCAAGACTTGGGCTTTCAAATTTGACTTCGATCTCGGTAGCGACGGAAATTACCAAAGCTTAGAACATGTTAGAGCGTTTCCGGTGACTTTCCCTGGCCCGCATCGACTCGTTTCCGCATATTGCCGGACTCATTGAGTCAAAGGAAGAGGCCCAAACGGGCTCCAGAACGTTCATCGTCACTCCCGCAGTTAATTCCGTGGCGTGGGGACCGGCGAAGGCCGTGTCATCGCCCTTTTTCGTCGACCTCCGCTCTCGCCATCCTTCACCGAGACAAAACGCTACGCCACAGCATATGGCATGTCTTGATGCTGAAAAGAAAAGAATTAATATCCTTTCATTATCATACACCAGAGGTTTCGCCCCGATTCCGGAGTATGGTGGCAGCCTGGGGCGCGAGATTGCCACCCCATGTCATCGGCTGCTGCAGTGGGGTTACACTTTCCAGCTTCGATCATAATTAATGCCGAGCCTCGGGCTGGACTCGGACAGGGATCGCACGCGTATATTGGATCTGATGGGATTCAAGGGGTTTTTGAGAGTGAGGGGCGGCCAAGATCCTGGTTGCGGCCCGCTAGCCACCTCCAAGCGGCCCGGTTGGTCGCCAGTGGGCCGATGTCCCGCTCAGAAGAACAAAAGCCCATCATTGCATTACGAATGCGCTCAGCATGACCTCCAAAATTCTACCTTCATTGATGACCGTGGGGTCGATTTAGAACACCAAAACGAAAGCCGCCCTTTTCGTGGTCAACTGGACATGCTCGTGGATTTGGATTTCCATGGTTTCTCGCTACCGAAGACTTTGCTACCCACACATTGACCGCCTAAACTATCTGGGACAATACAGCGACGAATCTCAAGCGAACATACATGATGGCCCATTTTCCGCTGGCATCTTGACAATCGACTGCGCATAGGCCCTGGACTTCCTTCATAACTTCTTCAGCTTCTTGGTCGGTCATATCCGCTAGCCAGCTCTCCCTGCAAAATGTCTGCTGCCAGCTGACCAGATCTCCCGGAAGTGCGGTGATGCGTGGAGTTAGGGAGATGTGCTGGACCTCAAACCCTTCCGACTCTAGAAGCTAAGGGGTTGAAAGAGCAAAAGCATCCGAAGTGAGATAATTTGGGGGCAATATTCAAGTGCCTGAAGACTCAGCTTCAACTTACTGCTTGATAATCCTGCGTAGAAGGGAAGTACCAGGGATCGAGCTTGTAAGGGTCGCACCCTCGTTTTCGAAGGACTGAATGAATGGCTCCACGAAGCCCTAATAAAAACCAGGTTCCAGCTAGAACTAGAAGTACGACAGCGAAGTAGGCAAAGCGGGACTTACCGACGCAATTCAGATACCCTCCGAACTCTCCTACAAACCTGCCCTTTCCGTCCTTCTTTAGAGCAGCCTTGGCGCTCTTAATTACTCCAACAGGATCCCTCTTGCACCAGTGCAGTGCAGCGTTGGTGAATATGGCGTCGAATGCTCCTCTATGTGGCTGGAGATCGGAAGGAAACTCGAGGGCTTGGGCATCGGCAACAAACGCGTATTTCACGCCATTGGCTTTGCTCTTCTGGATCTATGGGATGCCAGGTCATGGCCAGTCTCATGAGCGATGGAGTATTCCAAGGTGTTTGGGCGAGCTAGAGCCAACATACCATGTCTCGACTAAAGTCAGTTCCGACGACGACTCCGCCTTCGCCGACAACCTTCTGCAGGTCGGCAGTGATCTCACCGCTACCGCACCCTACGTCAAGGATCTTTTCTCCGGGTTTCGCATCGAGCAAGGACAATACGGCAGACGTGAAGGCTGGAGAGTACACAAACGACGCGTTCTTGTTGTACAGTTCTGCAGACCAGGTGTCTTTCACCTCGGTAGTGGTGGAATTGGTGTTCGAAGGGGTATTAGATGCCATTGCGAGCTTGATGATCCATATATTGGGCGTATACCAATGTCTTATATGGGCTTGTACGTCGCGGGTCTTAAGACCGAGCGAGACTGGGGCCAGGCGTGGCAGCGGCGCTTGAATTGAGAATCGGCCGACAATATCGACGAAAGCATCGGATTTAGACACCCGAACGCTCAACGGATCTTGGGCACTCGTATCAACTCGCCCGACCACTTTTGTTCCCCTGAGAGATAACGAGGTGATGATTCATTTAACGTTCTATTCTTGGATGGCCGCTTTGGAACCCGTATTCGGCACAGGAGTTGTCTTGGCGAGCGGCCCAGTGGTAAAGCGCCCGATATTATTGATGTTCTAAGAGAGAAAAGAGGATAATATTAATGTAAATGTAGATATATAGCATAGCTAGAAGAAATTTTGTCCCTGATTCTATGGGAATTGACTAGATTAAAGGGAGCGACGATACAGCGTACGGATTAAAGGGAGATGTCACTAAGATTTTGGTTTAAAATATGTTGGAAAATAGAATGAGGTGAATGTTAGCTTACTCCTTAGCGGAATAGACTACCGAGCCGAAGGAAGGCGAGGGCGAAGACGCGGTCGAATACCGTGGGCGCGATTTCAAAGAGGGCTATGAAATGGATAGTCTGGGACCAAAACTGTTTAAGGTGCTCCGGGAGCGGTACTGGGTCGCTCGATTGGGGCAACTATTAATCCTGGACTTCATGCTCGCACCTCGATCATCAGTTGTGGGCAGGTCCTGGATAGCGGTAGAAGATTCACCGGCCTTTGATCTGCCATTTCCGAATTAGTTACAGATTAAGAGAAGTAGTTGAATGAGAGTTGCTCATGATGTACCGTAGGCGCGTCGGTGGCACTGTCAATTGGGAATCCGACCGCGACGTTCGAACCTAAACCGTCGCTCCCTCACCCCCTGCTAGATACCGTCACCCCCCAAAACCCGCTAGATCACCTTCCAAGACTCGTTACGCAAACATGACAGACCGGTGGCAAATCCCATCTCCTTTGGGACCATCTCTGTTTCACCTCCCCCAATCAGCTTCCCGTTGCGAGTACCGGGACGCCTACCCATGCCGGATATGCTTCGATGCACTACCGGACGTCACTTCTGTAACTAACCCGATCGCATATCTGCATGTGCAGCGCTGGTCCCTGAGTTCTAGATTCATCCACTCCAAGTCTATCACTGGTGGGATAAATATCACGACTACTCCGAATGCAACCACAGATTCATCCACTCCAAGTCTACCACTGGTGGGATAACCACGTAGCGGTGCCCTGAGTTATCGTGGAGCCCTTCCTCTCTCAGCAAGGTTACCGGCTCATGAGGCGAGATGATGATCCAGATTACGTCGGTGACGAGGGAGACAACTCTGGCTGGGCGACCACGACCAAGAGAAATTTAAGTTGAGAGTCTGACGGCCTATGTACCTCGAGAATGCTCATTCATTTTACTTATAGGGTGCCCACACATATCCAGCCTACGACCGCGCAGGGAAGATGGTTTTTATTAAAAGCGTGCCTTTGCATTTCAAGGACAGTCAGGAATGCGACATTTGGCGGTTGTTGGATAGTCCCGAAGCACGTTTACACCCTGACAACCACACCGTCGTTGTTCTGGATCAATTCGACACAGTAACTCCATTGGATGATGATCCAATTTCAGATCGGGGTTACCCGTTCATTCATACTATTGAAGATCTATACCATTTCTTCTTGCAGATCCCGCAGGTATGAGCGACATACTGTGATGTGATTGAAGCTGGAAAAAGGATCTAGGCGGTCCGTTATATGTACGATCTGGGCATTGCACACCAGGTCTGTGTTTGGCCGTCCGCTCTGGCCCGACGCTGTGATAACATCCTCCTCAGGATATCATGGATAAAAACTTTTTGATCGATCGGAAAAGCAACCTTGATTGCTGCTACGTCATCGATTTCCAATTCTCACTCTATTTCCCCAGACCTTGGGCGACAGCGCCGAGAGTTCAACTCGATGCAGAAGCGCCTGAAGCATTCAAAGCAAGGAAACCTGATGATCCTTTCCCTGTTGACATTTACTGCGTCGGAGCGTTCTACGGAAAAATGATTAGAGCCCACCAACTTGAACTGGTGCGTTTCCCCTCCAGGCGTAGGGATCTATTTTACTTATTGGTCTCATTCTCTTAACTATCAGGCTGGCTGGACTTCACTCACCGAACTTGATGATATGGCTGAGTCCATGTGCGATCATGTGCCCGAACAGCGACCTACGATTCATGCTGCCGAGAACCGCCTCTATTGAAATTGATCAGAACGTCAACCTCTACGATGGGGCCCGAACACGCTAATTCTCCACCAGCCAATGACCAGTAGCTCTGGAAATCATTTTATCGATACGCTCTCCTGAGGCCATTGGAACCAGGTTGAACGTTGGCGTGGGGCCAGATCCTGAGAGCTCCCGAGCCAGCTGGAACAACGAGTCATTGGGTAGTTAACTCTTGGATCAACTCTGTAGCATCAAAAGTCATAATATGACTACGATTCTAGAAGGAAACTGAAAATGAGAGAGACCAGAAGAAATGCTGGGCAAGCTGTGGACCGCGGTAAACCGCCTCATAATATCAGGATTCCAAGAGAAACAAGAGCAACAGAACGCAAAGAGGCCGAAAGAGATAAAGCTGGTAGGCTAAACAAGAAACAAGAGTGACTATAGGATGTGGGATAGTGAGAATCAGGATTTAGTACGGCGTTGGTGTCGGATGCGAATGTGCGGGAGGTTGACAAACGCTGTCGAGCCTGGGAGGGAGAGTCAAGACGAGGGGTCTAGATCGTTGGGACTGTTTGAAGGTTTGGGTGGGGTGGATGATAGAAGAACGATGCCGCTGGAAAACGTATCGGAAGCGGTACGCCTTACGCGGAGTCGCTGAGTAGGGGAATCCCTCTCATGCTGAGACGGACGCCGGATTTGCAATCTAAATTTCACCTGTAGGCATATCCCGAGTTTTCTACGCAGCCTCCTAGTCGGCCCTACACGCATTTGGTCATAGATGAGGGGAAGCCAGCATAATGGAGTTTGGGGTGGATGTTAACGTGCCGAAGTGTTCGGTCCTATGGCTTGTTTGATTGTGCGTCCCTAACCTCGAGTTTCGACTGTAACGCCCCACAGCACCGACTAGTAGAAAAAAAAAACCTTCTCAGACATAATCATCTTGAGTACAAGAGGTTCTCCTTCAAGCTTCCGAGGCTAACATGGCAGACCGATGGGAAATCCCACCTTTTTCGGAACCATCCCCTTTCCATCTCCCTGCGCCGGGTGGACGTTGCGAATACTGGGACGTGTACCCATGTCGGATATGTTTCGAAGCGCTACCAGATGCTACATCAGTAACCAATCCAATCGTATTGCTCTGTATGCTGCGCTCATGTCTGAAGTCTAGATTCATCCACTTCAAATCTATCGCTGGTGGAATAAATACCACGACTACGCCAGCGAATGTAACCACGTAGCGGTGCCCTGGCTCATCGTCGAACCCTTTCTCTTTCAGCATGGGTACCGGCTCATGCGACGAGGTGATGACCCGGAGTACATCGGCGACGAGCGAGACCAACTATGGCTAGGAGATTATCGAGAAGCAAAGTTCACTGTAAGAGTCTGATACCCGAAGCTTGATATACTCACTTATCTTGCTTAATAGAGCCCTCACACGTATCCGGCCTACGACCGCTCAGGGGCCATGGTCTTTATTAAGACCGTGCCCCTGCATTCCAAGGAGAGCCAGGAATACGACATTTGGCGGATGCTCGATAGTCCCAAAGCACGTTTACACCCAGACAACCACACCGTTCCCGTCAGAGAAGTCTTGTATTTCAATCCCAACTTCGATCTTGTGGGAGTGGAACCCGAACCTACCGATGCCCGTCTCTTCGTTGTTATGGACCAATTCGACCAAGTAACCCCATTGGATGGTCCAATATCAGATCCGGGTTACCCGTTCATTCACACTATTGAAGATCTATGCCATTTCTTCTTGCAGATCGCGCAGGTATGAACGACATACTGTGATGTGATTAAAGCTGAAAAAAAGCATCTAGGCGGTTCGTTATATGCACGATCTGGGCATCGCACACCAAGTCAGTATCTGATAGGATCTTAGCTAGGCGCTTTTCTGACCTCCTCCTTAGGACATTAGGGATAAAAACTTCTTGATCAATCGTGCAAGCACCGCTGACCGCTGCTATGTCATTGATTTTCAACTCTCGCTCTATTTCCCAAAACCATGGGCAACGGCACCCATGGTTCTAATTGATGCAAATGCGCCTGAAGCATTCCGACCAGAGAAGCCTTACGATCCCTTTCCCGTAGACATTTATGGCGTCGGAACGATTTTCCAGAACATGATTGGAGACTATCAA